>ML838706.1:37141-48173 GCA_009831015.1 Picea engelmannii
ACCTCTCACACTGGGTGGGTAAATCCACCAATAATTAAATCTGGCCCTTTCATTATAACTGCTGGGGCCGACTTCTTATTCTGCACATTATAATTGTTCGATGACCAATTCGCAAAAGGGGATTTGGTCCTTATACAATCACCGACTTGATTAATCCTCAATGGGGATTAATATAATAATAATAATAATAATGACATGATTAATCCACAATGGGGATTTAATCCAATAACAAAATAATAAGAATGCTCTTTGCAGTTACATTATTTCAACACATATTGGTCAATGCGAATCGTTCTTTATTGTGGTCGGTCATGTATTACATTCCCTGTTGGCAAACGTGTTGGGAATGACATATCACATATACCCTATGTATTGTATTCATTCATTGGTGCTACTCCTATTTATCGCCATTCAGTCATATCTATTAGAGGGCCAACTTTGTCTTAGACAAAGTTATTGATTTATGTGATTTCTTTATGCATATTAGGAAAATAGAAGGCAAAAGAAGTTTGGTTTTCAGTAAAGCTTGGATTGTCTTGGAATTTAGAGCAGTCATTTTCGGGCTTAGATTTCAAGCCAAATAGATAGGTTAAGTTTCAATGGTGGAGATCCAACAGGCTGCCAGTTCAACGACTCTCACAAATTCGGGATTCCAGAACTTACACAAGGTTTAATCAGAAGAGTTACATAAGCCACTCCACGAATTTGGCGCCGAAACGTTAGAGTTGTCTTTGTCAAAAAATATTGAACACCGAACCGCCAGATCCATGTGGCATCCATCCAACACTGACACGTGGAATTCTAAACATCGCTTCGATGATATTCCCAAACACCTAGCACTCAAAACTCCTGAACGTCAAAACGTCAGAGCCACGTGGCATCCATCCAACACTGACACGTGGCATTCATTAGAGGAGACACATGTCACTTATTTCAGACACCTTTGGTTATGCCATTTGCCCATTTTTGGGTGACACGTGTCACTCTCCTCATGCAGACACGTTAGCGACTGTGACATCAGGGACACGTTAGATCTGAAGTCCCAAAGTGTTGATCAGCCGAAGCATCGAAGAGCCGGAGAAACTCGACACTCTTCTATCATGACACATGGCATTCATCAATTGAGACACGTGGAATTCATCAATTGAGACACGTGGAACTTATTTTAAGCATATTTGGGTCCATCATATGTACTATTTCGTGTGATACTTGTCACCCTTCTTCATGTGACGCATCAACGATTTGACACATCAGGAAGCCACATCACATCCAAAGGATCAACCATATGGGAGGTTCTACTTCAAGACAATCGTGAACCCTCGAAGTACCAGAGCTCCAAAGGGTCGGAGCTCCGAACTACCACGTCACTCCGGGAGGTCAGTTGTCCAGGAGATATCCACACTCTACATTCAGAAACTCCCGAAGAACCGAAGAGCTGAAGTTCTGAAGTGTGAGAGACATGTAGCACTCATCTACAGAGACACATAACACTCATCTATGTCGACACGTGTCATTAATCCATGGTGACATGTGGCATCCATTGATCATAGACAAATGGCACTCATTTCGAGCATTTTCAACACACCATTTTCCCCATTCCAGGTGACATGTGTCACCCTCTTTTCATGACATGTCATCGGTCTTGACGTCACAACTGCCACATCACTTTGGGGAAATTTCCTTTGGGAGATTTTGATCAAGAGTTAACACAGTTTCCAAAGGAGATGGAGTCCAAACTCTCAAAATCCAAATGATTAAAGGATAATCCCAGGTTAATTAAGATAAACGTGATTAGCACTCCAAAATATTAGCACTCTGGGGGATTTCAAATCAAAGAAGGCACAGTTCTCTGAACCCTCGAAGTGTCAGAGCACTGAAAAACCGAAGTGGGTCCCGAACTGCCACATCACAACCTCCACGTCAGCTCTCGAAGGTTGTCCTCTAAGATATTTTTATCAAGAGTAGGTGTAGTCTCCTGAAGTCTTGAACGTCGAACTCCCAAAATAATTAATTATTAAAGTCTTAATCTCAGGTTAATTAGCATAAGTGGTGGTTCGTGACTCTAGGCCTCAGAGAGATATGAATATTCTATGCTCCAAAACTCTTGAACGCTAAAATAACAAAATGGCTTACCTCTGTTAATGGCATATTTTAAGTTTGAAAGGGGCACCAAACCAGGGAACGTCGATCCAATCCACATCGTCAGATTTGTCATCTGGCATTAGTTCGACGATAGCTAACAGGTACAGAACATAATTTCCAGAATCCAGACCCTGCAATGCCAAACCAAGATGGGGGAAACTATAATCCAGCTGCGGAAAGAATATTAGAGACTCTGGGAAAACACCAGATGATTTTCTTCTTTCACTGGCAATACATTCAGTTATCTCTAGTGGCCTTCAATAACGTGCATGCATGCACATAATCAATAAAAAACTCGTTTTTGTCACTCCTAATCGTTTTCTGTCAGATCTCAGTTTGCTCCAGCGCATGCATCAGTCTAATTTTATTGCAAATAGCAATTTTAATTGTTTAGTTCAAGACTCTTTTAAGTTTAAAGCATAATAAGTGGTCTTTTATGTGTGATAAGAACCACTCTTTTTGATTAAGTCAAGTGTGAAGTATACATTACTATACTCCAACAATTTCTAGTTAAGTTAATAAGTTGTTTTACAACTGGTAGTGTAGAGTTAAGTTTTAGTCCCACATGGACGAGAGCCTATGCAACTCTTATAAATATGCAATTTTTGTATGTTTTGAGGGTTGAGTTTTTTGGGAGAAAAAGGTCAATACAACAACTGGTTGGACCCATTCTGTGCATGGATTAAATCTCTCTACCTGGTGAAGATACTATTGATGACAATGTGTTTGTGTCCAAATTCGTATGTGTTTCTTATCTTGAATACAATTTTGATTTGTGCAAAGTATGTTTATTTTCCTTCAACCACTAGTGCATCTGGGTCAAATTTCGACGGCGCGTTCGACGTAATTGCCACTTTATATTGTCGGAAGAACGACAAACATCAGACCCCCTCAAACGTCGTTTCACAGGACGTCACTTTTCCGACGACAGAGTGTTCATCTATATTGCGACGTTCTATGACACCATGTGTCATCATGAATTTGATTGTTCAAACCCCATATAAACGTCGTAAGACCGACGTCTAGGTCATGGCAAGACCGACGTCTTGGACGTGGCAAGAGAGACGTCCTGAAGGGGGCAAGAGAGACGTGTTAAATGTGGCAAGAGTGATGTTTCAAAGGTGGCAAGAGAGACTTCTTGAAGGTGGCAAGAGAGACATATTGAAGGTGGCAAGAGAGACGTTTCAAAGGTGGCAAGAGAGACGTTCTAAATGTGGCAAGAGAGACGTTTCAAAGGTGGCAAGAAATACGTCCTGAAGGTGGCAAGAGAGACGTTTTGAAGGTGGCAAGAGAGACATTGTGGAGGTGGCAAGACCGACGAGATGAGGTATCAGCTCCGACGTGATTGCTATGGGAGCAACACTCTTGGATGTGGCAAGAGAGATGTCCTAGAGGTGGCAAGAGCGACGTGAAGAGAGTCCAAGATGTCGCAATAGTGACGTTTTTGTAGGTATTTAAAAAAAATACAATATCAATATCAAGACCTATAAAGAAAACAAACAACTCCAGGTAAGGAACTAGTGATAGACTAGAGGGTCTGAAGATGTTTAATTGTTGATTTCTGCCTGGAGTAATTCTTCCTATAATTAAGATCATACTCGTTGCTAATTTGAAGAGTGTGTGCCCCTCCATTAATATGTCTGCATCCCTCTTTGAGCCATCATAGAAGATTAGTATGTCATCCACAAAGAGGGAGATGAAACCATTTGGGCTTTCCTGCTAACTTTATACCCAACAGGCTCATTCCTTGATTTTCATTGCTTAAATTTACTCCACCCATGGTCTGAATCTAATTAAGACCAATGGGGGAATCAACAAATCTTCCTCTGTTGTTAACAAAATTTGAATTTCCCTATCCTTCTCGGAATACTTGTGAGGAATCCAGCTACAGAATTTCTCTACACAATAAAGACAAATGCAGGGCCCAACATCAGCTTCAATTCCAAGATAGACTTTGGCGTATATCCAAACAAGCAAGATACCATAAAATGATGGTAAATATGGGTGGAATTAAGTATTTCTATAGTCATGAATGGGAATTCTGAGTAAGGAGTACAAGCAGAAAAATACTGAAGAAAAAATGAGAAGCTATAAGACACCCTCATCACCAAACAACAATAGAGTTATCAGAATTTAGCATGTTCACGTAGGCCCCCAAATAATGCAGGTCTACTCTGTGTCTGTGCAGGAACTGGAGTATAGTTTTTTGGGATGACACTTGTTACAATGCATGTTTGGTTTAAATCACTTACAGAGGAGTACGATACAGTTTGGGAAATCACCAGGAAAATGTCAAGGTGTGGGAATCCATTATCATTACAAACTCTGTTTTGATATGTCTGAGATTGATGGTATAACAAGGTTTAGAATGAATATGTTTATGACAGAAGTTTTGCAGAGCCTTCTCTTCAGTTTTGGAACATCAGTTAGCTATATGGCATCTTCAGAAATGTTCTATGTTTATCTTAAACATATGAAGTTTCATATATAGCCTTTAATCTTCATTATAAGAGGGAGGTATAAGTAGTGTTTAAAGTGATGAACTTTGTTTTATACTAGTATGACCATGATCTACAGTGGCATGCTTAGCCTAAAGAAACCTTCCAGCCTCCAAGACAGTTTCTCAAAGATTTTTGATGCATTAATTTGAAGTCAGTCTCCTACAGGAAGTTGGTAGCGCTATCAGTCTTTTTCCTTTACTCTGCGCTGCAAACTAGCCTATCTTTAACACAAAGGAAGTTTGGTCAAGTTTGACTTCCTTTTCATCTCCGAAGGTGATGACTCATGACTCCAGGTGTTAGCTAAGATCCATTGAATATTTTCTACAGCCACGAGGTAGCTCAGGAGGAGCTAAGTTTTGGGAATTCGAATGGGATACCTATCCCTTAGAAACATGATCTATATCCTGAATATTTGTAATTGATTTGATTAGGAGATTTTGTAGGCATTTGATCCATTCCTTTAGGATCTGATAACTATTTTATAAATGTTATTTAATCCCATAGAAGAAAGAGGGAAGCGGTTGGAACTTGAATTCTCATTTGTACTCTTTTGAATCTTAACCTTTTTGATATATCAAGGAATGATAAGTTTCTTCCATTGAATGTTGTTCAGTCCCTTTTCCTGTCTTTCATATCTGTTATTGTGAACTTGGAATTCTGTTCATTTCATGTTTATATTATGATTGATGATTGTCTTATTATCTTTGCATAAATAAACAAGATTCACACTTCCTACTGCTAGTTATATTCGGCCTATCACATGTATGGTTCATAGATGTGATATTGTTGATATGATCAGTTTCTTTCATCCATTGCAATTATATCTTTCTGAACAATATTCTTTTGGTGGCCTTGCCTTGTCCTGATTTATCCAAATCTATATTGAATTGAAGTGCGAGGTATTCACTTTGATCCATTTTCTACATACATTATTGAGTTCTTGATTAAGTTACCAGGATCTTTCGAATCACAACCTAGAAAGACTCTTGGAGTGATAACAGGTGCCAATCAACAACATTATTCAAGCTCTCCTACTAGTTTGGTAGAAAAAAACTAGGAATTAGATGGGTTTCCACATAGATTCTAAACCTCTTACACAGGGATATGAATCCTTAGCAAACATAATAGACCAAACTAGGTTCTTCAACATCTTACATATGGATATGAATTCTTAACCAAAAGATCAATCTAGGGTCATCAACCTGGGTCTTCAGCAAAGTACCCATTATCATTAGTTTTATCATCATTCCAGTAGCTTGCATGATAGACTTTCTATAGTGAAGGGACACCATGGGAGGTGGAATTCGATGGATTCCACTCGAAGAAGAGAGAGACTAGTTTGGTTTCCAACTTTCCATGTAATAAGATGGATGATTCAGAAAGAGCTATAGTAAGTTGCTCGATACAAAATGTTCATAATGCAGACACAATTAACAAGTCAACCTCAACTAAATCAAATTTCAGTAATCCGAAGAAGTTTGTGAATGTAAGAAGAAAAGTACCATATAGGAACAAGAAAGTTAAAAAATTAGTACAAGGTTAAACCATTTCCTATCCAACCACGTAGACAATCAGTATTGAGTCTCCACCATATTTTCATAACTAAAAGACAGCTTAGCTATGATACACCCAACCTGCTATGGAAGTAACAACTACTAATCCCATATACAACTTGGTAGTAACTTAACCTTGAGTACTTATACTGACACATAATACATGTATGTTGGTGATTCAAAGGAGAAAGAGAATAGTCTAAGGACAAGATTTGAACATCAAAATATAGGATAGAGGCAACTAATGAGAATAACATGAATTACTATCATCTATAACCAAATCAGAAATATATGGCATGAATGGTGATTAGTCATAGACACATTTTCATATAATCTTGTTCTATGATAAAAAAATATGCACCTAGAACTCATCAAACTCCCCCAATCATATTAAATTTGGCTCTCTATAGGTCGTTGATATATAAAGCAGTAGATATCACATCACTAATGATTAGACACCATCATCACTAATGGTTAGACACCATTGCAACAATTGTACACAGGCAATGCCATTTCTCATTTAGCTGGCCCACATATTTCACAAAATTGGAATGGACATGGTAATGATTTTCCACTGGACTAGTAAATGCTATAAATACCCTATAATAGTCACATCCAACATATTGTCAGTAAAAGCTACTATGTTTCAGATGTCAATAGTCGATTTGAAACTTTTGGGACAAGCAAAACGACACAGGCATGGCCTTTTCTTGTTTCTCAAAAAACATATTGGAATGCCTATTTTCCTTCACAAAAGCTAAGCCCTGCTTACAGAGTTTTCTCCCAAGTGGTTCAAGCAAGTCTTTAGCATCTTTCCTGATAAACTTCTTCATTTTCCTCATATATCCATATCTATTGAGAGTTTTGGTACTAGGAAAACCATTTGAAACAGATGAAGTGTGTTGATTCTCATTACTTCCATCAAAATCCACCATGGATGATGAGGCCCTTTCTTCAGTTGAAGTAGGATGCTCAGCATGCTTATTGTTGCCAGATCCATCTACAAGTGCCACAGAACCTAACAGATCATACATATTTGAATTACTACACAAATTTTCTTTTGTCTTCACTTGAGGTGAAAAATAATTCTTAAGGACATCCTGAAGGACCAAATCATCATCTACAACTGGAATTGCTCTTGTCAAAGTTTTGACAGAAAATTCTAGACAAAGATCTTGCCAGAAATCTCCAAAAGGTGAGACAATTGGTTAGTCCTCCCTTTTTTTTGTTCAAGTCAATTTCTCCTTCCATGCTTTCTTTTTTTGGCCCTTTAGAAGGAGTAACATTCTCATAATTGGCCCATACCTCATCCATTTGACGATAATGGACATAGTGTGATTTTCCTGGCTTGTACAGGTGGACTTCTGCCTGCCAACTTTCATAGCCTACAAGGAACTCAAACGAATACAAATAATATCTCAATTCTAAGTGAATTAAAGGAGGTATGTTATCACACCACCTGAGAAGATTTATGGTGTGCCCATTTGGGATTTCATCAACATCAGACATGATAACCAAGTCATCTTCCCAAATGCCTGAATCTCTCAAAAGTCTATCCAATACCATTCTCTGGTGTGCTTCTTGTACAAAAGGACTCTCTCCAAGTGAAAGAGGCCACCCCTAGCAGTTCCATACTTCAATTTGGCCTCTGCAAATTCAAATTGCTGCATGTTCATAGCTAATTTCAATGGCTTCGGTAGGCCTGTGAATGTTGTATTGGACTCGAGAATCTCAAAATTTGTCAAAAAAGGATCCAAATTGTGCCATCTGATAGTAAGCAAGTCCAATTCCTTGCTGAATAGAACGACATCAAACACACGATAAGGAGTTTCTCTAATTCCCCATCCATGAATGACATAGAGTTGCTCCATGGAAACATTCTCAACATAGTAGTGAGGGATATGGTGGAAGGATTTCGGTGGAGTATCCCACATAGGGCGTAAGAAGTAGGATAATTTTTTTCCATGGAATTAAATTCCAAGAGCGTAAGTTGGTATCATAAAAAACAAAAGGAGCAAGGCCTTCAATTCTATTACAGTTGGAATACAACGAACAATAGCTGTCATGTCCAAGATACCTTTACTAGTATCCTGTCATCAATAAATGTAATATCACCTAGGTGTCTCATAATACATCCTGTTTCAATTGTTTGTTGCTGAATTCTACTGAAAGAAAATATCAAGCTTACATATCAAGATAACTTTTAAGTTTAACAGTATAGCTAGCCCATATTTCCAGCCCAAGAGAACATAACAGAAATGAATAAATTTCCAGCCTAAGAGAACCATAAATTTCCGGCCCAAGAGAACATAACAGAAATGAATAAATTTACAACTTAGGAGAACATAGTGAATACTGACCAGGATTAGTTTAGAGAATATGAAATGATATAAAAAGAAAGAATTTGTAGGTAGAGTGGCAAAGTTTGTAGTGCAGGTAATGCTTTGTAAACTACTTTTATCTTATAATTGTTATGCATATAGAGTTTATGAGTATTAATGTGGAATGAAATTCCAACCAGAATATGCCACTATAATTCTAAGACTTGTAATTATTATGAAAATCACATAGGATAAAAGTTATACAAAACAACCTCCTTTACAACAAAGTTCCAAGTAGTAAATCCAACAGGAATTTGGGACTCTGGTATAGTTCCATGGGTCAAAGTTTTAAGAACATAGTTCCTTGTTGTCCCTACTGTCCCTATGAGTTTTGAGGGCCTCTAAATCAACCCAGAACTTCGAAAAATCCTTAGACCACGTAGAAGTTGGAACTATGCCCTTTTTGGATTTTTTACTTCACCAAGTTCTAACAAGAATGGAGATTTTTGGGCTGTTTTGGATAATTCATATACAACACCTCACATTGATAACAAAAACGACAAAGCAACAAAAACAAACCAGGAAAACCCCACAAAGCATGACACTAAAACTATAAAGAAAAATTGCAAATAAATAAATAAATACACAAAGGTTATGTCAATGCTGCAGAGAAAACGATTTCCAAATCAAAATAATTGTCCTTTCCCTAGCTCTATAACAAGCGTGCATTAGACACTAACAATATTGAATAAGGCAAGGCATAAGAATGAAACAAATCAAGCAAAGTTTTGAGCAATAAATAAACAACTCAAAATTGTTCCTCATTCCAAAGAAATTGTCCCAACATATGCACTACTGTACAAGAAAGACACCATCGTGCCAAAATAGAGGATAGGAAGGAGAGAACTGAAACACAAACCCTATAATGGTTCACAACTCTATCCATTCAAACAAACTTATAGTCTGTCTATGGGTGTAAATGAAGATAGAGAGATGAACAAAGCTAATGAAATGAGAAACCCAATGAAGCAAGTTTGCTGAAATGACAACATATCAAGAGATGAAGAGAGCCAATGAAATGAGAGACCAAACAAATCAAATTTTCCATATGATAACATATCAAGAGGGTGCCACATAGAATTGTGAAAAAAGGACACCATAGTGCCAAAACAGATGATATGAAGGAGAGAAATCAAACTCAAACCATATAATCCTTCACAACTCTAGGAGTTCGAACAAACTTATAACCTCCCTATGGGTGTAAATGAAGACAGAAGTGTTCCTTCACAACTCTAGGAGTTCGAACAAATTTATAACCTCCCTATGGGTATAAATGAAGACATAAGTGATGAACAAAGCCAATGAAATGACAACCCAAACAAAGCAAATTTTCCAAATAATAGCATATCAAGAGGGTGATGCATGGAGTTGTAAAAAATAGACACCATCGTGCCAAAACAAAGCATATGAAAGAGAAAAATCAAACAAAAAACCATATAATGCTTCACAACTCCTGGAATTCGAAAAAACCTATAGCCTACCTATGGGTGTAATTAAAGACAAAGTAATGAACTAAGCCAATAAAATTGAAGACAAAGTAATGAAATAAGCCAATAAAATAAAAAAACAAACAAAGCAAATTTTTGCCAAATGACAACATATCAAGAGGGACGAACAGAGCCAATGAAATGAGAAACCAAACAAAGAAAATTTGCCAGATGACAAGATATCAAGAGGGTGTTGCATTGAGTTAAAGAAAGGAGGCACTGAACAGTTTCAAGCCACTTAATCAAAAAACTCTTCTAAGAGTAGACAAAGAAACAAAATTGAATATGCCAATTGTAACAAAACTGCACTGCTAACAACGAAACCATTTCATAGAATCAAATTTAGAGTAATTATAATGGCCAAAAGCAGGGTACTGTTTTAAAAAGCCAAAAATTTGACAATTGTAACAATAAAGTATCATGGTAGAGTACCTGAGACAACACCAAAGAAGTTGATCGCTAAAAAGACGGAAAAATAAAATGCATAGCCTAGTCAAATGTTCAATTAGAGTGTTCATCGTTGAAACAATTGTGAAGAATTACATGGTTTGATTCTTATCATCCAAAAAGGTCTAACGAAGACCTATCCACATATAAAACACAACTGCTCCTAAACCCCCAAAAAGAAAGCTATCCAATGTGGCACAACTGACATGACATTCACATAATGCTACATAGAACACGTCAAGAAAGAAGTTGAATAGACACAAGTCTTCTAAGTGGACTAAACTTCCCTGTAATTAACAGAAATCTTGCACAAACCCCAAACCTCCCTCGAACATAAATCTTACTCAAAACCCAAACTCAATGTAAAAATTGCATGATAACATAGAACTGTGGAGTTATGAACAAAAAGATTCAGACATGAGCAGAACTGACCAACAAAAGAATTTCAAGCCTATACTCAACAATCCTAGCATCCACATAATGCTACATAATACATGTCAACAAAGAAGTTGAACACATCC
>ML838707.1:22252-52694 GCA_009831015.1 Picea engelmannii
TTTGCTGGGTTTTCTTCCCCTAGAGGGTTTCCCAGGATAAATGCTGTGTCTCTTGTGAATGTGTATTTCTCAGTGATCCTGTTCTTATTATGCTCTTATCTAATGAAATGCAAAGAACTATAATAATGACATAAACATTAACAATAAATACACCTCAAAGAATCTCTCATTTGTACACACACATTGAATATCTATCTAAGTGAGCAAGTTATTATTATATGAGGTAACCAAGAATATTCGAGGCAAATTTTATAGGGAAGATGAAGTGAAGAAGGGAGGAATTCCAAGGGAGGATGAAGTCTTGTGATGATTTGTTATAAGGTATGTTATTTAAATGTCATATTACCATTTTCTCTATAATTTTTTTTCTAATAGGATTTAGATAGATAAAATTAGAACAATTTGAGAAGTTATGTCAAGGTAATTGTGGTAAAAATTTCATCTTCCGGATCGCTGTATTTTTGGAGATAAACTATGTGGAAGATAGGGTTTTTGACTAGTCCTGAAACAAGTATTAAATAGGTGTTTTGGGTAAAAAAATAATAACTTATTCATAGAGGCTTCAAATTATATGAGACCAATTTCAATAAAAACATAATAACTTTTAGTATCTTTTGTGTGATTTTCAGAATCAGATATCAAATATTGAGTGGATGGCATGTTGTACAAGTTTGCTCTACAAAATAGGATAAATTTCAGGAAGGTTTTCCATTTTAGCTATAACTTATGTTATGAGAAGTTTTAGAACCTGAAATTTTGAGGCGATGGAAGAAAGATATCAGAGTATCTATGGTTCAAATTTAATACCTTAGTCATTACAGGTACAAATTTATGCTTGTTGAAAGTTAAGGTTTGTGACTAATAAAAAACTAGTCCCGTGAGACTGAGGTAAAGTTTGATGAAGATGTTATTCTCTTGTTGTTGAAGTTGAGGAAGAGATACATGTATATAATTTTGTGTATCAGGTCTGCTACATGATCATAGGTATTCTTTACATGTGTTATTGAGGGTTATGTTTATGGTACATTCTCGAGGCATGTCTTGATGATGATGGTGGATGATATGGTACACCAAGTTTATGATGATATGATACATTGTTAGAAGTATATCTTAGATATCTTGTTATCTAGTTTGGTATATGTCATGGTGATGTTATCATGTTCTTGAGGCACATATTATGGTACTTAGTTGAGGCACATCATTGATGATATCTTATGGTACATGGTGTATGACATGATTGAGACATATCATGAGTGATATGGTATATGGTTGATGCATGATATGGTATAGGTTATGGTACATGATTGATGGTTGATGTACATGGTATGGTGATGGTTTTGGTATCCATGTGAGTGGATCTAGTTATATGTCAATGACAAGTTGGATGATTGGTTGATCATCAGTGAAAGGTTGATGTGATAGTGATATTCACAGGTTGATGTGACAATGACAATGGTAGTCACATGTTGATGTGACAATGAGAGTGATAGGTTGATGTGACAATGGTAGTCACAAGTTGATGTGATAGTGATAGTGACAGGTTGGTTGATGTGATAGTGATAGGTTGGTTGATGTATCAGTGATAGTGGAAGTTACAGGTTTATCAGTGGTAGTGATAGTGAGTCTACACTTATATTTCAGGGTGACAGAATGGGGCAAGGAAAATGGGTTGTAGCTGCCTTCTGGTTGGTGTCGAATAATTCACGGAGTTGGATCTTCCTTTAGGTTGGTTCCTGTAAATCAAGGGGTCATATCCTCCTTTTAGTTGGAGCTGGAGAATTCAAGGAGTTGGATCTTCCTTCAAGTAGGTTCTTGTAAATCAGGGGGTCGTAGCCTCCTTCCGATTTGTTCCGAAGAATTTAGAAAGTTAGAGGTTCCTTTGGGTTGGTGCTTGTAAATAAGGAGGTTGGTGCCCCCTTCTTGTTGGTTCTAGAGAATTTGGAATTTGGTGCTTCCTATGAATATAATATTTCAAATATAATAAAGCATTCCGTGGTTTTCTCCCATTTGGGTTTCCACATAAATTACGGTGTACTATGTATCTGTGGATGTTTAGTATGATATGATGAACGATATTGTTTATGATGCAATGATACACTGAATGAATAAGTGATAAACTAGTGAATATTGCTGATAAATTTGAAGTTTATATATGTTTTGATTGAAAGTGGTAAAAAGTGCTCATACTGATTCAACCCCCCTCTAAATATTCCAACAATTAGTACCAGAGCAGGTCCTCTAAAAAAATAGTTTAACCATTGGAAGGTAGATCATGGATTCCACAAATAATGCAACGTCAGGATTCGTGAAGAGCACAGTAAATGGAGCAGCAATATTTGATGGTCAGATTAATTTGAGCTATGATACATGGATTAACAAGATGATCACATTTTTACAGGAACATGGGTATGATGCCTGACACTTAGTTGTTACAAGATACACCAGTTCAAAGAAACTGAAGACTGCATCCAAGAAGGAATTGAATAGAAACAACAAAATAATAATGGATTTCATCTTGGAAGGATTATCAGATCCAATAAAAGACAAAATGGGACAATGTTCATCAGCCAAAGAACTTTGGGATAAGATACATAATGTGTAATTTAAATAATCCCATTCTATCATAGAGCCAAACCATGTTAATCATAATAAATAATATGCTGAAGCAGAACAAGAAGAAATATGATCTTCATGTCAAACAAATTCAGAAGAAGAATATTGTGAAGAAAGGATAGTAAATATTGAAGCATAATTAATCGAGGAAAGAAATAAGAACAAGTCACTGGAGGAAGAATTGGTCGAGCTAAAGAAGGGGTCTCAAAATACCAACTATGAATAAGTATAGCAAATGATTACAAACCTAAAATTCCAAATAGAAGAATCCAAAAGGATAGGAGAAACATGCAAAATTCAGTCGGAAGAAAAGTAGTTTTTGGAAGCCGAAATAGAAGCACAAAGAAAGGAAGTAGAGAAGAGAGAAGATATTTTGACTAGACATCTCAAGGAAATATCTAAGGACTTAAATAAGCTTGAAGAAAAATTCAGTCAACAAGAGAGAAGACTTGAAGAAGAAATTGTCTCCTTGAAGACCTAACTTGAAGAAGCAAAGAGAATGGAAGAAGTCATGAAGATTCAAATGATGAAGAAATAATAATATTGCGAGAAACTTGAAGAATAAGTTGTTAGATTAAGAGTTAAAGTTTTCAATCTTAGCAAGAACAACAAAGAAAGAGAAATCTCCACTTCATTTGTAAAGAAAGTTGAAGGGAAATGTTAGAGGTTGCTAGAAAGAAAGAATGAAGAGAAGCATAAGAGTTACACAAAAGTTGTCAAAGGCCCTATTAAGAAGGAAGAACGTGAGCCCTAAAAGAAGAACATTTTATAAATCAAGAAAACTCAAGAAGAAGATTATAGAAGATACAAATATCAAAGAAAACCCTCCACTTTCAGGTATCAAAGAAGTTTATACCATTGTGAAGGGAAAAATAGAAGAGAATATTGTGATCAACCAAGGCATGAGTTTAGAAGGACTACATCACAAAAAAGATTATTCACTCCTAGGTATGAAAGTTTCTTTTATGGTCATTTTTTTACTAGTACTAAATTTGGACATAAAGAAGTAGATTGCAGAGATCATGGAAGAAATGTTCGAGCAATAAATGCTTATGTGGCTCCACATAATATTGAATGTTACAAATTTCACAACTATGGACACTTAACTCATGATTGTAGAGGCATGATGGATACTTATATGAAGGAGAACACTGATATTAGATATAATAAGATTTGAAAAAGAAAACAAGAATAGGTAAAGAAAGAACAAATGAAGGAAAAACAACTAGAAGTCATACTCTCAGGATTTATAGCAGTACAAGATCATAAAAAATCTATAGGGAAAAAGGAAAACGTCAGATATAGGAAACTTTGGAGAAGAAATAAAAAAAATAAGAATAGGTGAATGAAAACCAGGTCCCAAAGATCATACTCACAAGATTTTCAACAACACAAAATCATGATGAATGAAAGATAAAGATGAAGATGTCAAAATTTAGAAAGATTATGAAGAGGAAAATTACTCCACATTAAGGTGGCTTCCTCCACCTTTTTGAGCCATTTGTCTTGGAGACTCCCAGTAAATATGAATATTGAAGAGGGGGAGTCTAAGAAATAACTATAGAGATAAGATAACTACCTTTCGAGCAGTCTGAAGTGTTTGTAGTTTTGGGAAATCATTTTCAGAGTGGTGCAAAATGTCTTATGACAATTTTTTTTATTTGAGGAGTAGATTTTAGAACACATTCCCATGCAGGTATCACCTGAAAGTTATGAAGAATATTAGTGGCACACTTTTTAGGAAGAGATTCATGATTGTATAGACGATTCTACATATGTATTTAGACATGAACATATTCAATACAGATTTTTGCAGACATGTATAGTTTGATTTGCAGATTGAACATACGGATTGAGAAACAAGGAATATGTAAATATTAGTTGCAAAATATTGAATGAAGTCTTCAGAATGGTAAAGTAACATATGGGTCAACATTGTATACAATTGAGTAGTAGAGTCATGGGCGTTTTTATGACATATGAACAATATGGATTCATGAGATCTTTGACAGGTCTAAACAAATGCATAACGGTGGATGAAAGCATATTGACAATTGAAATTAGTGGAATTAGTGGAATCAATTGAATCAGTGAAATTATTGGAAAACTAGAATCAATTAGTCATAACAAGGCAAGCAATGAAAGGAACAAAAAAATAGGGAATATAAATCATCAACAAAATTTATATCGTCAAAGGAAATTGCAAGCCATGAATATTTAAAGTCAAGTAATTTTTGAATGCTTTTTATATATGTAATTAAATTACTAGAGGAAGCACCAATGGACAAAAAACACTGAAAGAGAGGAACATAAGTATGTACAAAAATCCCACATTGATCTACATGACATCTTTTAGAGAAGTCAAGGGAGAAAAATTGTCATAGAAAGAGATTAGAAAAGATAGATCATAAGCATGAATATAGGGGGGAGGGCATGAAGTCATAGAGAGATTGTTCAAAGAAGGTATACCGACAGGGGGAGTTACCCTTTTACCCATGATGTCAAAAGGGGGGAAAGATAAATATCAAAAGAGAAATATCAGAAGCATGAATATAATGGGAGCATCCCTAAAGGGAGATACCTTTTGCCATTGATGTAAAAGGGGGAGAGAAACATGAGGAGAGAAAGATCAGGATCATTGGTCATAGGTGG
Source organism: Picea engelmannii (assembly GCA_009831015.1). NCBI lineage: Eukaryota > Viridiplantae > Streptophyta > Pinopsida > Pinales > Pinaceae > Picea > Picea engelmannii. Next base: position 27,518 of record ML838707.1, read on the forward strand.
AGTATGAGTGTTGACATCAATGCCAAAGGGGGATATTGTTATATATATATTTTTTCATTGATGTTGTTGGATAGATGGTTGTCATTGATGTCAACATAAGCGGTTGTCATTGATGCCAAAATAAGTAATGGGTGTATTTGGAGAAGTCTCCAAAGTGGTCCCCTTATGGATTAAGAATGTCCCTCATGGGAATATGATTTGAAGAAGTATACAAGAAACCTAGAGGTGTGGTCATGAAGCCAAACATTGTTTGAGGAATAAGGACATGAAGTATACAAGAAGCCCCAGAGGTGTGGTCATGAAGCCCAAAGTTGTTTGAGGAAAAAGAGGATGAAGGATATTGTAAATGCATGTAACACACTCATAGATGGATAACCCTCATCATTTTGTATCCAATGGTGATGTAGGAGCATCGCTCCACCTCAAAAAATGCACCAACACGCCAGCACGCAAATGCGCAATGGAGAAAGGGAGAGACATTAAACTTCCCATATTTTTAAAATTTGAAATAATCTTATACAAATTATTGTGCTGTAAGATTGTAAATGCCATACCATGCCTTTGTATAGGTAGTGGTTGGATTTAATTTAAAGGGTTGCTTGTAGCAGGCCCAGGTCGTAGTCAGGTCTGGGTAAACATTTACAAAAACTTCAATGTAAGAGGTGAGGTTAGGTGAGAGAGGACGAGCTCGCAAAGCCCCTCTTTTGTAAGGAGATCTTATATCAGATTGAAGAGAGGAAGGAGATAGGAAAAAGAAGGATAGAGAGATATAGGGTAGAGAGGCCTTAGGAGGTCTTAGAAGTTTTGAGAGAGAGCTTGAAAGAACTAAGACTTTGTTATAGTCTAGTTTTTGTAAATCATCTGTATAGTCACACAGAGATAATAGAAACACAATTTTTCTTGCATATTTTTGTTCATGTGTTTATGTATTTCATGAATCAATGTTGTAGATGTGTGATAAGTTTCATTTACAGTAGGAATATATGTTGGAAATATTTCCATTGATGTCAATAGTCGAAGTGATGATCTGTAATGATGATGTATATCAGATGAGATTGTCATTGATGTCAACAGTCGAAGTGATGATCTGTAATGATGATGCATATCATATGAGATTGTCATTGATGTCAACATGTATATCATTCAATAGAATATGTCAAACAATGTGCAGAGATTGAAAGGGTGAACAAGAGAAGCGAACAATCGAAAGATCAAAGCTCAGGAGGAATAACACATTGCACAGAAAGGAAATCCATGACTATTTTTTATCACGATAGGATCAACAATGATTAAATAATCAAAATATCTAAAGGAAGAACGAATTGTAGAGATGTTGTCGGGATCAGTGGAAAGGATGAAAAGTTGATCAATGCAAGAAAAGGACGAGAAGTTGAACAATGCGCAGAAAAGGCGAGAAGCTTCAGTAGTCGTTCGATCAAGAAATTAGTGACTTTGATTGTCTTAAGTAATGGGATTTATCCCACATTGGAAGCGCGAATAAACACATACAGGTTTATATACATGACTCTCTCCATAGCTTATCGATGTGTAGTGAAAAGGGATGGTGGGGGATCTAGGTGTTTGGACTCCATGAGAAGATCACCAGCCTGGAGCCCGAGATAACCTATCAAGCCCCCTACCTTTTGGTCAAAGTGACAATGACTATCGATCTGATGACGAAGGATCTTGACCATTATATCTGGGAGAAGCTGCATGACTGTTAGCGGTGAGTTCCTTTGAAAATATGGAATGAGAGGATTTGGAGTGTTGAGGAGCCAAGTATCCTTAAATCGCGAAATCTGAAGTTTTCAAAGAGATCCTAGCCATCGGTTGGAAGGCGGGCACATGGCATAAGATCAACAATTTAGGGATTTGTGATTCGGAGAATCAATGATGAGAGGTTGTGAGTTCGAATATTCGAATACCCGTCAGCCGTTGGATCAAACCCGAGTTCTTGTCAAACCATTGATCATTTTGAAATCATTGAGACCGTTCGTTGTCAAGGAGGGCACGTGGTGAAGGGTCATCATTTCGCTGACTCGAAGAGTGAAGAAGTCAAAGAGCCATTCGTGAGAACTTGTGAAACGCAAAATTGTGAAACACTCAGGCATTGAGCCCTGGGTCATAACTAGAGGCCACATGTGAGATGAGCCTTAGAAGAGGATCTAGCACCCTTAGTCTAGATTTCGCCATTCCATAGATCGAAATATTGGCCACAAAATACAACGAATAAACCCGAAAGCCGAAGCTCCAAAGTCAAGGAGTAAGACATGTATTAAGGTCCACGCCATCTTGAGTGATGTCATTGAAGACCATGTCAGCAGACCACGACAAGCTAGAAAATGTGATAGAACACGTTGACAAACCACGTCAGCAGAACTCGTCAGCATGGACACGTGGCACAGTTAGATAGTGACAAGTGTCAAGTTGAAATTGGCATTTTAGGCACGCGTATATCATGAATCTGAGTGGCACATAGTAGCTACTTGGCACTGTTATCACACAGTTTGTAGTTTAGGTCAAAAGGCTAAAGGATAAAGGTCAAACTGGTGAAACAAAAACCTTCCCCACCCAATGTCACCGCAATGGGGAGGTTCTTTCTATTTAGGGAGGTTAGCCCAGGGGAGACATCCCCGACAACCTGGGGTTTTGAAGAGGCTAAGATACAAGGTCAGAGTTAAAGTTTCCCCTTCACAGGTTACCACCAAAATCAGAAGGTCCGGCTAATCAGCCAATAATGAAGTATAGTCCCAAATGAAAACACCTGCCCGTAATAAAGAAACAACAGAAAAATGTGTATGCAAGATATATACAAAGGGTTAGCACTTCATATGACCATATGATATAATTCAAGCAATGTAAAGCAATAGATATTAATGAGATCAATGTTTTGTCAATTATCTGTGGAAAGAGCATTAATTCATCAATAACTATCAGGATGACAAAGCCAACAATGTGTTCAATCAATACTTTAATCAATAAATTCTTTAAATCATCACTCAATTGCTTTTAAAAGTAAAAAAAAATCTTGCTGCATCAGAAATAATTAACTATGACGTCAGCCTTAGTTAGGGTTAGGGTTTCAAGATTTAGGGTTTAAAGAGTTGTTTTGTACACTAAAGCTTCAACGTTGAAGATCAAATTAGTGCCTTAGGGTTTATGCAGTCAAACATAAGGGCACAAGGTCTCGGGAGGATGACAATTCAGAGACTAGAAGGTAGGGTTCTATGGTGCTGCAAAGGTAGGGCCCTAGAATCAAAACCCTAGGGGAAAGAGGCCCACTCCGGTGTTTCTTAAGCAAGGCCTCATGCTCTTTCCTCCTTCTCTAAATAGACTTGGAAGAACGACTAGCTCAAAGCATAAATCTAAGGGAGAAAGTGTTGCAATGACAAGGCTTTCAAACCCTAGGTGTAGGCAATCTAGGCCTAGGACGTCTCCTCTTTTCAACTTATAGACTTCAACACTAGCTCAGAAGATAGAAGATAAGTGTAGCAACAACTAGGCTCTATCTCTTTTCTTCAATGGCTAAATTTTTTTTCTCAACAAGGGGACATGTAACAATAACCTACTTGTGTGCTTGTTACCTAGGGTTTTAAATCAACAATAGAATAAGTAAATGTAAGAAATTATAACTACAACCATTCATTTAAGAAGTTTTGCATGAAAATTCACTTACATGTCATGAAGAAAAGCACAAGCAAACCCTAGTTGTAAACCTTCCTTGAGAGAAATGCCATAAATGCCAAGAAAAATCCTCCTTCAAAAGTTGCGTCTCACTTTAAACACAAAAAATACCCTAGTAGGGCGCAAAAATCAGATCTCCTAAGAGAAGGAGTTGTGTTATGTCAAAATGAGGGAAAAACATCCTCAATATATTGTATCTCATGACCTTTAATTAAAATTAGGTCATTAAAAATAGCCGACAAGGCTAATAACCAAAAATCATACTGTTTTACATTAAACTGTCAAATAAAACCTTAAATGAGCAATAAGCAAGACGCCAAGCCCTTTTGAGGGAGACGTTGGCCCCTTTAAGGGAAAAATATGGCACTAGATGACAAACGTTGGCCATCTCTGGGTATCTAAACTCTTCCACATGTGCCAAAATGATTTGTCAAGGTGCCATACACTGGAGGTGACGTCATGGCTCCTAGATGACATCCTGGGGCATCATAAAGGACACATTCCACCTGTATTGGGTCAACCCCCTAGGCTGGGCTAAGCCAAGGCATCCTGGATGAAAACATTCTCCTTCTTCTCTCGTGCAAAGGCTCGACCAATCATTGTCATGTCTCTGACCCTGATGGGGTCCCAACAACCATCTGATGGGCTCTTCAGCCCCATGGAGGTAGGAAATAATCATCTCCCCATGTGTACCGGTCCACTTGGTACGTGTCCATCGGGCATGGTCCTGCACATCAAAAACTTCACCCTCCATGGGCTCATTAGTCCTAGGGATCATAGCAATGTCAATCATATTTCATCATTAATTTTATCAAATCCATGCATAAAACCCCTAGCATATCATCCAATAGCTCAAAGACATTACAATGACCTACTATACAACGCTGAAGAAAAAGACAAAATTCCCTATTGGGCCAACATCCATAAGAAAAGGAAAGTTTCCAGAGGATATCATCCAAGCCATGTAACACAAGGTGGTGTGGTCCAAGGATGTCCAGACATAGTGAAAGACAGGGGTGATATTATCCGTGGGTGCCTTTGTAGGAGGTGAGTTGTACCTGTCATGGATGCAATTCTTTCCAAGCCCTTTATTGCCTTTATTCTTTCTTTTCTTTATTACTTTTTCTTTCTTTTTGTTTCAAGGTCTAACTAGAGGACACTGCCTTGGCGTGGTGACCAGAGCTGACAGTGTTACCCACAAGTACTTTCACAAAGATGATAAGGCTGGCTCGTGATGAGACCCCCTTTCCCTTGGCCATGCAACCAAAGGTCACTACCCTGGTGTGGTAACCAGATAATGACAATGTCATACTGCTAGGTACCTATGAACATAATGGGCTGACTTGTGATGAGACCCCCCATCCTCTTGGCTAGGTCTTGTTTTGTCATTTTTCTTTGGGTCCCTCTTGTTTCTTATCAAGAGGCTTTTAATTTCCTTCTCGGGGATCCCTGGGTGAGGCATCTCTAGGTTTTATTTTTAATGGCTTTTATCTCTTACCAACTGCTTTTACCTCCTAGGCCTTTAGCCCCTTCTTCCCACAAGATAAGGCGTAACCCCACAAACAGGTCATCCTAATGTCCAGACTAGGGAATGGGATAGATGAGTGGGAGATAAGATGTAAGAATGATGATATGATGGGAGTGGATGATGGATCTTCAAATTTCCCCCTGGTGGCTAAATGAAATCTATGGGTACAAGCTTTCTAGGGTACCCTGTCAATCCCCCCAACCATGTTCAAGTGGGTTAGTGTAAGATCTAAGCAGTCGTCAGAAATGAAAGGAATTTGATGCATATATCTGAAGGTCATAATGATCAAATAAGACACATACCATGATACCTGGACCAATTACCTCATGGAGCAAGAGTCTTCTCTGATACAAGTCCAAGCCAAAGGTGATGGAAGCTGTTGTTGCTGACAGGACAAGTTTGATGAAGAAGAAGAAAGATGGGCCCTCTAGGGCCATGCCTAGCTCAATCCTGTTCTTGGTACTCCATGTTTGGGACCTATGGGCCTTGAGACATGATCTCCTAGTTATCCCTAGAAATCGGGGATAACATCTGGCTCCAACTCAGGGACATGTGCTCACAGTAGAGTGCATGAGAACCTCAACATCTCTGGCATAAACCTGCAGACCTGCTCACACTTGAAAAGGGCATCACTAACAAAGGTGGGGTGGTATTTCCACCCCGCATATATAGATATATGTATATAAAGTAATCATAAATGTGAATAGAAAGTGAAATACTTACTTGTTGGCTGCATGTTGGTGTAGTCAAACAACCAGTGAAGCCAACCCAACAACATTCCGCGATACCTGTCTTTGTGCTTCGTCATAAACCAAAACAATGATAAATCAAGCACAAAGATATCATGAGTTATAATATATATCATATCATCGGGAATCTCAAAGTCTAGCTCATGGAGGTGGGTGGGAGGGATAAAATCCCACCAAGTCCATCTCTGAGGAAAGTATTCAATCCACTTCAAGAAAGGGTCATGAAGAATGCAAGGTTCAGAAAACTGACCAAAAGGGCCTACAAACTGGATACCTAAGACATCCTCATGCTTTGAAGTCAAGGAAGGGGTTGACAAAGATCTAGCAGACGACTGGAAAACTATCAAGGGAAAGTTGAAAAACTGGGATAACTGACTCAAACTTGTAGTACCCAATCAACCCTTGTAGTCTAGGGTTTGCCTAGGAGGAAACTCAACATAAAAAGGTACTTCCCAACTACACCTTTAATGGAAAATAATGGTAAAGTAATAACAGGTGGTGGCTAGAGTGAAAATTCATGAGAATCCTTCTTTAGGCAAACTATGTTTTTACTCCTATCAAAATCCGAGCATAGTGGCGGTTGATAGTCATCTTCATAGGGTAAATCTAAGTGCTCGGGGGAGTACTCGTCAAAGGCCTCAAGGTAAGACCAGAAATCATCAGGCAAATGTTGTACTCGGTCAACCTTGTGTGTTTGTGGAGAGTCGGTAAAAATCTCATCTTCCTGTTGCCACTGTTCAAAAGCTTGCTGTGATAATTGCGAAGGCAACACTTGGCGATGAATTTTTATGTCATAGATGGGATCCATATCATAACTAAATGCATCCCATCTATGTCTCCTAACATGTATGAACTCGTCGAAATCGGCTATGTCAATATCAGTATCATAACATGGAGGAGTCAAAACATCCAATACTTCTACACTCTCTGTGTCGTAAGGTAAAGAATCACTAAAAACTTGGAAGGGGAAATAATTTACCTCACTTAATCCTTCCTATGCAAGAGCTTCAAGTATTCGGATAGCTTCATCAGGTGGGAGATCTGCCTCTACATCTTTAGTCTTGAGACATAGGGGATCTAGCTTGTCCAAGGGTTCCATTCCTTCTTCATTCTCTGAGTCATAGAACAAGGTGTCATCAAAATAATGAAAATGACTTACCTCATTCTCTTCATCTTGTGTAGGAGGGATAGGATCTTGGAGAGCTTCATCAGACTGAGGAGTGATTACTAGTGCTTCATCCTCATAATTCACGTCTCTGGTTATATCTTCGTTGCATTCTATTAGATTATGGGAGAGGTCTTGCTCCTCTTCAAGGGGTTGATAATGGTGTTCATAAACCTTGTCTCTTATATCAGAATATTCTTGGTATTGATCATGATAAGCTATCCTGAGATCTTCTACAATATCAATGGTGAATCCTTTGTGGTGTAAGGTTACCATGAGGTTTTGAAGGACATCTTCATACGTTTGACAATCTGGCTTAGTAAGGTCTATAAACCTACTGATGAGGTGTATGAAAGATGATATACCCCTGTCCTTGCAACAACTCTTAAAATGATTGTGTAAGTAGGATGGCAGAGTGAGTAAGAACAACTTTATAAGAACATCCTCTCCTCCCAAATTTATCTCGCTCAAATACTCCAAAAAATTTACTATGTGAGGAGCTGGGAGGCCCAAAAATGTTGGAGAGTTGTTTAGCCATTTTGTATCAAAGTAATTTGGGTATCCTTGAAAACTTCTGAAATCAATACTTGGATACATTTTTTCCCAGTGTGCCATGATCCCATAACTTGGAAATATCACAGAAAGTAAGGTGGCACCTTGAGAAATATTAGTGGAGTCACCAGATAGTTTTCCTGAAACTACCAAAGAAAAGGGGAATAAAATCCTAGTGGAGTCACCAGGTAAGCTTGTAAGAGAAAGGTCTTTGAGGCAAGGCTTACCAAAAGATTTTTTGTTGAGGAATATTGACTCAGTGTTCCCCAACAATGATGCCAAAATGTCATCGCACAATTTGTAGTTTAGGTCAAAAGGCTAAAGGATAAAGGTCAAATTGGAGAAACATGAACCTTCCCCACCCAATGTCACCACAATGGGGAGGTTCTTTCTATTTAGGGAGGTTAGCCCAGGGGAGACGTCCCTGAAAACCTGGGGTTTTGAAGAGGCTAAGATACAACGTCAGAGTTAAAGTTTCCCCTTCACAGGTTACCACCAAAATTAGAAGGTCCGTCTAATCAGCCAATAATGAAGTATAGTCCCAAATGAGAACACCTGCCCGTAATAAAGCAACAACAAAAAAATGTGTATGCAGGCTATATACAAAGGGTTAGCACTTCATATGACCATATGATATAATTCAAGTAATGTAAAGAAATAAATACTAATGAGATCAACGTTTTGTCAATTATCTATGGAAAGATCATTAATTCATCAATAACTATCAGGATGACAAAGCCAACAATGTGTTCAATCAATAATTTAATCAATAAATGCTTTAGATCATCACTCAATTGCTTTTAAAAGTAAAAAAAATGCTTGCTGTGTAAGAAATAATTAACTATGATGTCAGCCTTAGTGAGGGTTAGGGTTTCAAGATTTAGGGTTTAAAGAGTTGTTTTGTACACTAAAGCTTCAACGTTGAAGATCAAATTAGTGCCTTAGGGTATATGGAGTCAAACATAAGGGCACAAGGTCTCGGGAGGATGACAATTCAGAGACTAGAAGGTAGGGTTCTATGGTGCTGAAAAGGCAAGGCCCTAGAATCAAAACCCTAGGGGAAAGAGGCTCACTCTGGTGTTGCTTAAGCAAGGCCTCGTGCTCTTTCATCCTTCTCTAAATAGACTTGACAAAACGGCTAGCTCAAAGCATAAATCTAAGGGAGAAAGTGTTGCAATTACAAGGCTTTCAAACCCTAGAAGGTGAAACCCTAGGTGTAGGCAATCTAGGCCTAGGATGTCTCCTCTTTTCAACTTATGGACTTCAACTCTAGCTCAGAAGATAGAAGATAAGTGTAGCAACGACTAGGCTCTATCTCTTTTCTTCAATGGCTAAAAAAAATTTCTCAACAAGGGGACATGTAACAATAACCTACTTGTGTGCTTGTTACCTAGGGTTTTAAATAAACAATACAATAAGTAAATGTAAGAAATTATACCTACAACCATTCATTTAAGAAGTTTTGCATGAAAATTCACTTACATGTCATGAAGAAAAGCACAAGCAAACCCTAGTTGTAAACCTTCCTTGAGAGAAATGCCATAAATGCCAAGAAAAATCCTCCTTCAAAAGTTGCGCCTCACTTTAAACACCAAAACTACCCTAGTAGGGCGCAAAAATCAGATCTCCTAAAAGAAGGAGTTGTGTTATGTCAAAATGAGGGAAAAACATCCTTAATATATAGTATCTCATGACCTTTAATTAAAATTAGGTCATTAAAAATAGCCAACAAGGCTAATAACCAAAAATCATACTGTTTTACATTAAACTGTCAAATAAAACCCTAAATGAGCAATAAGCAAGACGTCAAGCCCTTTTGAGGGAGACGTTGGCCCCTTTTAGGGAAAAATACAACACTAGATGACGAACGTTGGCCCTCTGTGGGTCTCCAAACTCTGCCACACGTGCCAAAATTCTCTGTCAAGGTGCCATACACTGGAGGTGACGTCATGGCTCCTAGAAGATGCCCTGGGGCATCAGAAAGGACACGTTCCACCTGTAGTGGGTCAACCCCCCTGGGCTGTGCTCAACCAAGGCGTCCTGGATGAAAACATTCTCCTTCTTCTCTCGTGCAAAGGCTCGACCAATCACTGTCCTGTCTCTGACCCTGATGGGGTCCCAGCAACCATCTGATGTGCTCTTTAGCCCCATGGAGGTCCGAACTAATCATCTCCCCATGTGTACTGGTCCACTTGGTACCTGTCCGTCGAGCATGGTCCTGCACATCAAAAACTTCGCCCTCCATGGGCTCATTAGTCCTAGGGAACAGAGCAATGTCAATCATATTTCATCATTAATTTTATCAAATGCATGCATAAAACCCCTAACATATCATCCAATAGCTCAAAGACATTACAATGACCTACTATACAACGTTGAAGAAAAAGACAAAATTCCCTATTGGGCCAACATCCATAAGAAAATGAAAGTTTACAGAGGATATTATCCAAGCCATGTAACACGAGGTGGTGTGGTCCAAGGATGTCCAGACATAGTGAAAGACAGGGGTGATATTAGCCATGGGTGCCTTTGTAGGAGGCGAGTTGTACCTACCATGGATGCAATTCTTTCCAAGCCCTTTATTGCCTTTATTCTTTCTTTCTTTATTACTTTTTCTTTCTTTTTGTTTCAAGGTCTAACTAGAGGACACTGCCTTGGCATGGTGACCAACGCTGACAGTGTTACCCACAAGTACTTTCACAGAGATGATAAGGCTGGCTCATGATGAGACCCCCTTTCCCTTGGCCATGCAACCAAAGGTCACTGCCCTAGCGTGGTAACTAGATAATGGCAATGTCATACTGCTAGGTACCCATGAACATAATGGGCTGGCTCATGATGAGACCCCTCATCCTCTTGGCTAGGTCTTGTTTTGTCATTTTTCTTTGGGTCCCTCTTGTTTCTTATCGAGAGGCTTTTTATTGCCTTCTCGGGGATCCTTGGGCAAGGCATCTCTAGGTTTTATTTTTTATGGATTTTATCTCTTACCAGCGGCTTTTACCTCCCGGTCCTTTAGCCCCTTCTTCCCACAAGATAAGGTGTAACCCCACAAACAGGTCATCCTAATGTCCAGACTAGGGAATGGGATAGATGAGTGGGAGATAAGATGTAAGAATGATGATATGATGGGAACGAATGATGGCTCTTCAAAATCCTCCCTGGTGGCTAACTGAAACCTATGGGTACAAGCTTGCTAGGGTACCCTGTCAATCCCCCCAACCATGTTCAAGTGGGTTAGTGTAAGATCCAAGCAATCATCAGAAATGAAAGGAATTTGATGCATATATATGAAGGTCATAATGATCAAATAAGACACATACCATGATACCTGGACCAATTACCTCATGGAGCAAGATTCTTCTCCGATACAAGTCCAAGCCGAAGGTGATGGAAGTTGTTGCTGTTGACAGGACAAGTATGATGAAGAAGAAGAAAGATGGGCCCTCCAGGGCCATGCCTAGGTCAATCCTACTCTCGGTACTCCATGTCTAGGACCTGTGGGCCTTGAGACATGATCTCCTAGCTATCCCTAGAAATCGGGGATAACAGGCACATACCAAGTCATCAAGTGACGTCAACAAGTTTACGTCCCGTCAGGTGTTTTTACATCGGGATTTTTGAATGGTTGGATGTAACGAAAACCTGAAGGACAAAGTGCCGAAATCCCATCAGCCATCCATCCAAGTGGGTAATATGAGCTATCCGATCTGACCGACAATTTCATGATCGAGAGTTCTGAAATATTGGAAGTCATGAAGACTCGAAGGGAAAAGTGCCAAAATCCTCTCAGTCGTCCATCTCGATGAATGATTAAGTATTGGACGTTGGATTTAGTAGTAAAAGGATGAGTGTATGGTTAAAGCTAACCGTTGATTTGTTTCCGTAAATATAAATGTGAACCGTCTGATTGTATGAGTGATATCGTAATTAGGAGTTTTGAGGAAACTCATAACAGGAGTTCGCGATATGCGAAATCGTGAAGCACTCGAGGGTTTGGCCCGCGGTCATAGCCAACAATCACGTGGAGTGAGAATAAAGGAAGGAGCTAGGGCTACTAAGCTCCATTTTGGATATTGGGAGTTTGGTAAATCAAAGTAACTCGCAGTCGATCACCCCATATGCAAAATTATGACAATCGTCCATCTCATCAAAAGATCATATCTTGACCGTTGATTTGGTAAAGCGCTCAAGCACTCGTTCAAGCTTAGCATTTGTTCACCATCGTTGGTCATATGCTATAAGAATTTTAAAATAAAATTATAACATGTCTCTATAATTGGTAAATCCCGTGGTTATGTAACGCACGGTCATATGTGATGGTTTGAAGGAAGCGCCTCCACATAATCTGGTCTCTGAGAATATAACAGAGATTCATGATCGAGTTTAAGGATTAAATTGATCCATAACTGTGATCAATTTATGGAAAACCTTCACCATAAAATAAATAAATAGTAATTAAGATTGATTAATCAAAGAGGCACGATGGTTGAAGAATGAACCGATACATAGTCATGATTAAAAGAGAATAAACCATGAAAATATGAATAAAGAATAAAAAAGGAAATATGATATTAATTAAAGTTTAGTTTATCATTTTAAATGAAAAGGTATAATGGTTCAAATAAAGGGACACACTGTTTTAAATCTCACACCAGTTTGAAGATTATATAAACGAGAAAAAGTGGCGAGAAGAAGTGTCTCTATAGCTGAGTACAGAAGATCAAAAGCCAGAGCAGATTCCAAGAAGATATCAGAGGAAAGGAAATGTGAATTACAGAGAAGATGAAATTCAGTGATGAGTGTCTTATGATATACCTCTGATCATAATATTGAGTTGATTATATAATGGATCACTACTACTGGAGTTGAATAAACTCTAGTTGGATAGACTGGGTTCTATCAACAAGCTCGGTCTTGGCTGAGAGTTGGTGCTTCTTATTTCAGTTTGTGTTGAAACATTTAGTTGGTGCTAAAAGAAAATACTCTTTCACATATATTTAATTTATTATGTTCATATCAGTTATACAAAAACTTATACAAACATCTGGTGTCTCTGTGTTCAATGTGATTATGATTTGATTGTTTACTAAGCTGTTCAATTATGTTTTAAATGGTAACTTGAAAGAAGAAAAAGTTTAAAATAGTCCATTCACTAATTCACCCCCCCCTCTTAGTGTGGGCCATGTGTTCTTCAATTGGTATCAGAGCGAGGTTCCTTCAAACACAGTTTTAACACTGGAAGGTAGATCCTGAAGAAATGGGTGGACACATGGATCTCTCTGCAATTGAAGCTCCTTTATTCTATGGAACAAATTATTCCTTATGGAGAGAAAATATGAAACAGTTTTTGAAGTCAAAAGGATCTGAGGTTTGGAATTCAGTAGTAAGCAATCCTTGGGACTTAACTACATCAAAGAGTATATCCGAAATTACAGTCCAAAGAAGAGAAAGGAAGAACAATGAAGTGGCATTGAAAATTCTTCTCAATGGATTATCAGATACAGTCAAGACAAGCATAGGACTATGCACATCTGCCAAGGACTTATGGATAAAGTTAGAAAAGATGTATCAAATAAAAAATAAAGACACAGAAAACATTCCTATCAAGGATGAAGATGAAGACTTAGCCATCAATAAAAGTAAGGATTCTCCACAACATTTCAATTGCAATAGCAGTGATATTGAATCCTCCTCTACAAGCAAAGAAGAAGACTCAGATACAATAACATAACATTTTGTTAGAATCTATCCCATGGAAGAAGAAGAAGAAAAAACTATCAAATGCCAAAGAAAAGGTTGATCAGAGTCTCTTTGAATACCTCTATCACCATAATAAATCAGACTATACATATCTTCATGACCACACTCAATAATTCCTTGAAAAGAGTCGAAAACATGTCTTTAAAATAAAGGAAATGCTCAAGGACAGTGATAAGATAATATATGAACACGACAATCTGTTAGAAGAGAAAGAAGAGGAGATTGAGAAGTTGAAGAAAAAAATTAGTCAAGTAAAAGAAAAGGAGAAGGAAAATGATGAGCTTGGCAATCAGAAACATATCTTGGAAATAAAATAAAAGCTCAAATACAATAAAGAAATCATATCTGAGAAAAAGATTCAGTTAGAAAACAAAGAAGATGAGATCAAAAGATTGAAAACAAAAGTTGTTGATCTAACAAAAGAAATTGAAGAGAAAAACAACAGGCTGGAAAATGAAATTAGTCAAGCAAAAGAAGAAAAGAAGGAAGATGATGTCTCAAGAAAAAACATTGCAGATATAAAGGAATAAGGGAAAACAATATCAATCTTAAAATCCAACTTGAAGAAGCCAAAAGGAGAGAAGAGGTGGTAAGGAATCAGTTGGAAAAAAAGGAAGAATCTTGTCATGAGCTGGAAGCAAAAGTTGTGAAATAAGGTTGAGAAGTCAGACACCCAAAACATGTTTTTGAACAACTCCATGACACTATATGAGATCTTGGATAGTCAGAGATCGACAAATAAAAAATCTGGCCTTGGATATAATAAGGAAAAGATCATTACCCCTAAGTAATCTGATGTAGGTCCTTCATTTGGAAAAAGTGAAAGTAGGTATGACTCAGGTTATTCACGTTTAAAAAATAAAAGAAACAATACAAAATTTAGAAGATATGATCATGGAAGAAATCCATAAGCTATTCATACACCTCAAAGCAAGTTCAAAAGAGTGACACCTTCATGGATGAATCAAATAACGTATGAGAGTGTTTTTAATGGTTATTGTTTTTCTTGTAATGAGTATGGTGATAAAGCCTTGGATTGTAGGCATCATGGAAGAAAACAAATTGGTAGGTTCAACAACAATATAAGATGTTGGAACTGCAATCATGTTGGACATATTGCTGCAGATTGTTACACTATGAGATGCTATAGTTGTGGTGAATATGGTCACAAAGCCTATAACTGTTGGAATTCAAGAAAACAGTTAATAAGAAATGCTTCACACAATATGACAACAAGAGTAAATAATAAGATATGGAAAATTAAATCCCAAGTACCAAATAAGAAAGATGATGAAAATATTGCTCTTGAAATTGATGAAGTTAATTATAGGAGTTTGGGGGATAAAAATTCTAATACAGAATATTCTCAAAACAAGGATAAAGAAGCTTCTGGTGCACATAATAATGACGTTGAAGATGAATCTTCAATGCTAGAACAACAAGAAGAAGCCAATTTAATTAGAAAACTTCAGAAAGGATCAGGGAAGTATAAAGAAAAGCTTATTTTCAAATGTTTTAACTATGGCAAAGTTGTTCATTTTGCATCTAAGTGTCCCTATCCCAAGGAGGACCCTGAAGATGAAGAAAATAAAAATAATAAAAATAAGAAGGAAAAACCCAAGAAAAAATGAAACATGGAAGAAAAAAGAAACTGCAATAATAAATGATCAGAAAACAAAGCTCAAGAAACCAGGACACTCATAGATGTGGATACCAAAGAATGAACAAGTGAATAGGAGTAAAATTGAATGTTGCAAAAAGAATGGTAGTCATGTGACAAGCATAGTATAAAGTTGTGTCAGACAAACTTTAGAGTAAAGTACAGATGTCAAGGTTGATGTTATAAAAACAAATTGGTATCCTAGTTAGAGATCGTTGAGAATCAATGGGCAGATCCAAAAGTTGTTTGAATAAGATGAGCTACAATTGAGCAGTGTTCTAGTAGGACAACAACAGTCATAGAAGAAACGTTATAATGTACAAAATGAGGTACACAACATCCTGTAGAGAAAACAAGAGGAGAAACCCTGTCAGAAAATGATACACTTCTTAGAAATAAAGGGGGAGAACAATTAGTAAAGACGCAAGTGAAGTTCTGGTTAGAAAATAAGAAAGTAATTGGATTAAGTTTTGAAAAGACTTGATCGCTACAAAAATTTGTATCAAGAAGACTACTCATATGAAACAAAAAAAATCCCAATCAACTAAGATAAGAAGTTAGTAAATCAACAGGGGATTAAACCCTGTCAGGAAGTGCTACCCTTTTAGAAACAAATATGGAGAGTAGTTTGAAGCAGAGAGAGAGCATATTGAAAGGGGGATTCATTCAACTATGACTGGAAAAACATATTTGTAGGAAGAGTTACCCAAGTTTAGTCTAGTCAGTAACATACAGAGTTACCAGGGGTCAGAGAAGTACTTATACAGATAGTTCATAGGAGAAGAAACCCTTTTCCATTGATGTTAGAGGGGGAGAGAAACTTCATAAAAGGAAAGCATCATCACAGGGGGAGTTTTTGTATATGAATTTAGTGTGTTGACCTCAATGAAAAAGGGAGATATTGTTGGAAATATTGTCATTGATGTCAACAATCGAAGTGATGATCTATAATGATGATGTATATCAAATGAGATTGTCATTGATGTCAACATGTATATCATTCAACAGAAGATGTCAAACAGTGTGTAGAGATCGAAAGAGAGAACAAGAGAAGCGAATAATCGAAATATCAAAGCTCAAGAGGAATAAGACATTGTACATAAAGAAAATCCATGACTATTGTTGATCATGATAGGATCAACAATGATAAAAATATCTAAAGGAAGAACAGATTGTAGAGATTTCATCGGGATCAGTGGAAAGGCTGGAAATTTGATTAATGCAAGAAAAGGTTGAGAAGTTGAACAATGCACAGAAAAGGCGAGAAGCTTCAACAATCATTCGATCAAGAAATTAACGACGTTGATTGTCTCAAGTAATGCGATTTATCCCACATTGGAAGCGTGAATAAATGCATACATGTTTATATTCACAACTCTCTCCATAGCTTATTGACGCATAGTGAAAAGGTATGGTGGGGGCTCTAGGTGTTTGGACTCCACGAGAAGATCACCAGCCTGGAGCCCGGGACGACTTGTCAGGCCCCCTACCTTTTGGTCAAAGTGACAATGACTATCGATATGATGATGAAGGATCTCGACCGTTAGATCTGGGAGAAGTTGCATGACTGTTAGTGGTGATTTCCTTCGAAAATATGGAATGGGAGGATTTGGAGTGTCGAGGAGTCAAGGATCCCAAACTCGCAAAATCTGAAGTTTTCGAAGAGATCCTAGCCGTTGTTTGGAAGGTAGACATGTGGCATAAGATCAACAATTCAGGGATTTGTGATTCAGAGAATCAGTGATGAGAGGTTGTGAGTTTGAATATTCGAATACTCGTCAGCCATCGGATCAAACCCAAGTTTTTGTCAAACTGTTGATCATTTCAAAATCATCGAGATCGTCTGTTGTTAAGGAGGGAATGTGGCGAAGGGTCATCATTTTGCTGACTCGAAGAGTGAAGAATTCAAAGAGCCATTCGTGAGAACTTGCGAAACGAAAATGCGAAAAACTCAGGCGTTGAGCCCTGGGTCATAACTTGAGGCCACATGTGAGATGAGCCTTGGAAGAGGAGCTAGCATCCTTAGCCTGGATTTCACCATTTTGGATATCAAAAGATTGGCCACAACATACAACGAATAAAACTGAAAGCTGAAGCTCTGAAGTCAAGGAGTAAGACACGTATTAAGGTCCACACCATCTTGAGTGATGTCATTGAAGACCATGTCAGCAGACCATGACAAGCTAGAATATGTGATAGAACACATTGACAGACCATGTCAGCAGAACTCGTCAACATGGACATGTGGCACAGTTAGATAATGACAAGTGTCAAGTTGAAATTGGCATTTCAGGCACGTGTATATCACAAATCTGAGTGACACGTGGAAACTACTTGACACATGGCAACTACTTGACACATACCAAGTCATCAAGTGACGTTAGCAAGTTTACGTCATGTTGGGAGTTTTTACATCGGGAGTTTTGAATGGTTGGATGTAACGAAAACCCGAAGGACAAAGTGCTGAAATCCCGTCAGCCATCCATCCAAGTGGGTAATATGAGTCGTTCAATTTGACCGACAATTTCATGATCGAGAGTTCTGAAATATTGGAAGTCATGAAGACTTGAAGGGCAAAGTGCCAAAATCCCGTCAGCCATCCATCTCGATGAATGATTAAGTCTTGGACGTCAGATTTAGCAGTAAAAGGATGAGTGTATGGTTAAAGATGATTGTTGATCTGTTTTCGTAAATATAAACGTGAACCGTCTGATTGTATCGATGATATCATAATCAGGAGTTTCGAGGAAACTCATAACAGGAGTTCACGATATGAGAAATCAAGAAGTGCTCGAGGTTTTATCCCGTGGTCATAACCAACAGTCATGTGGAGTGAGAATAAAGGAAGGAGCTAGGGCTGCTAAGCTCCATTTCATATATCGGGAGTTTGGTAAATCGAAGTAACTCACAGTCGATCACCCCATATGTGAAATTATGACATTCATCCGTCTCATCAGAAGATCATATCTTGACCGTTGATTTGGTAAAGCACTCAAGAACTTGTTCAATCTTAGCATTTAGTCACCATCGTTGGTAATATTCTATAAGAATTTTAAAAGGAAATTATAACATGTCGCTATAATTGGTAAAGCCCATGGTTATGTAATGCACGGTCATATGTGATGGTTTGAAGGAAGTGCCTCCACAGAATCTGGTCTCTGAGAATATAACAGAGATTTAGGATTGAGTTTAAGGATTAAATTGATCCATAACTGTGACCAATTTATGGAAAGCCTTCACCGTAAAACAAATAAGCAGTAATTAAGATTGATTAATCAAAGAGGCACGATGGTCGAAGAATGGACCGATACATAGTCATGATTAAATGAGAATAAATCATGAAAATATGAATAAAGAATAAAAAAGGAAAAATGATATCACTTAAAGTTTAGTTTATCATTTTAAATGAAAAGGTACAATGGTTCAAATAAAGGGACACGATGTTTTAAATATCACACCAGTTTGAAGATTATATAAACGAGAAAAAGTGGTGAGAAGAAGTGTCTCTGCAACTGAGTACAGAAGGTCAAAAGCCAGAGCAGATTCCAAGAAGATATCAGGGGAAAGGAAATGTTAATTACAGAGAAGATGAAATTCAATGATGAGCGTCTTATGATATACCTTTGATCACAAGATTGAGTTGATTCTATAATGGATCACTACTACTAGAGTTGAATAAACTCTAGTTGGATAGATTGGGTTCTATCAGCAAGCTGGGTCTTGTGCCAAACTAGGTCTTGGTTGAGAGTTGGTGCTCTCCGAGGAGTTGGTGCTTCTCATTTCAGTTGTTGCTGAAACATTTAGTTGGTGCTAAAAGAAAACCCTCTTTCACATATATTTAATTTATTATGTTCATATCAGTTATACAAAAACTTATACAAACATCTGGTGTCTCTGTGTTCAATGTGATTATGATTTGATTGTTTACTAATATATTCAATTATGTTTTAAATGGTAACTTGAAAGAAGAAAAAGTTTAAAATAGTCCACACACTAATTCACCCCCCTCTCTTAGTGTGGGCCATGTGTTCTTCAAGATAGATTCCTCTATCTTTTTTTGAGTTGTTGTATCATCTGGGTTCTTTAGGTTGTGCAAGGAGTGCACAACAGAACATCGAAGGTTATGTAGCCAACATAAGGAGTGCACATCTGACCTCTACAGAGCTAGAAAAGAACGTGCCAGGAGAGCGCACTAGAGAGATCACAAGCTCAAGGGGAACCTCAAGGTTACTGAATACCTTGGAGGAGGAATTTGTGAAAGGGGTGCACGAGAAGAACTCTTTATCGAGTTCAAAGGAAGAAACAAAGTTACTGAGAAATTTGTAGAGCTCTGCTAGGTGAGCATTGAGCTGGTGCAAGTGTGCACAAAAGAACTCCACGTCGAGTTCGGGAGAAACGGAGTTGCTGAACACTCTATGAGGAAAAGCTCTGCAAGGTGTGTAATGAGCAGAAGAACGCCAGGAGGGAGAGAAGCATTTTATTTTCAAGAAAATCGTTCGAACTAAGTTATTGGAAAGTGGTAGATCAAAAATCCTTCAAGGGAAAAATCTCATAAGGGATAACACTTTCATAAAGTGTTCATGAGATCTAGAAATTGGATTCGCAGGAAAGGAGAAGATCAAAATCTTCTAAGTATTGAAATCTTCCAAGTCCGAGAAGAAGGTGCAAAAGCTCAGGAGGGAGAGCACGAAAGTCATCGGATAAGTTGTAGGGAAAAGATATGGACCGTCGAATCCACGTCCAAACACTCAGAAGAGAGCGCAGGAGAGATTAGATTAGAACCGTCAGATCAGAGCACCATGGACCGATAACCGTTGGATCTGGAGGAAGTGCACCAAGGTTAAATCCCTTCACACTGCACAGGAAGGTGGGTTTTGTGAAATTCAAAACCCCGATGTGATCATAGCCATCCATCAGAGGGGACACATGGTGAGTAGCCAGTGTTTCAATGAATCGTGCATCAAAGGAGTCAAAGTTCGAGTTGCAATAACTCGCAACTCGCAAAATTGTGATTCGATCGCGACCGTCGGATAGAGATGAGATATGGACCATCGATTGTTCAAAAAGGTTTTCAGGGTTTCAACGATCATAGGATCTGAAGAGAGATAAACCTCTCAACCTCGCAAAACACGAACTCATGAAAAGATCATGACCG
This sequence comes from Picea engelmannii, assembly GCA_009831015.1. Lineage (NCBI taxonomy): Eukaryota > Viridiplantae > Streptophyta > Pinopsida > Pinales > Pinaceae > Picea > Picea engelmannii. The sequence continues at coordinate 47,771 of ML838707.1, forward strand.
TTGATCATTCCAAAAATATCATAGTCGTTGGTTGTCCCAACGTCATCAAGACCGTCCATTTTGGAGGGATGCATGGTGAGAGATCATCATTTCACTGACTCACTACTGAATAAAGTCAAGGAGTAGAGTCGAGAATTGGAAAAGTCTAGACTCCCGACATGATCTGAACCGTCAAATCACAGGAAAACCTGGATCGTTGATTTAGGTGAAGGGAATATCAGGAGATTTAGCCCCAGGTCATGGCCAGAGGCCATGTGGTGGAACTAAAGGGAGGAGCTAACACGAGTTATGCCCCATCGCGATTTTGACGATCAGGAGTTTGACAGACAAGGAGTTGACTCCTTCACATCGCCGATATGCAAAATGCAAGGAGCGCCTTTTGGGCTTAGTCGATGATCATAGGCCATGGTCACATGGAGAAAGGATACGAGGGGAGATATCCCATTGCTTAGCCTTTATCAAGAATCGACTATCGGGAGTTGGAGAGTCAAGGGTGGCTCACACGTCGAGACCTTGATACGCGAAGTTCCAAAATACTATTTGTGTAGGCACGTGATCACAACCTGTGGTCACGTGGGGTGGAGCTCAAGCTTGGTGTTTGTTCGCATAGGGTGAGATTCATAAAGGGACCTGTGAATATTTTTCTTGGGTTTCTAGCAGGGACCAAAGAGCTATTTCAGATCGAGGGGATTGAACGATCTAGAGACCGGGAGGTCGCAGAACCCTGAAGGGGAGGGGGTCTGCATCAAGTGGTATCAGAGCCACTTTCTGTCTGTAGACAACAGGTAGAGGGAGGCAAAGTAAGTAAGGAGAATACTCTGATACACAACATCAGGTGGTATCAGAGAAAAATTGCGTCTATATATTTCAGGTGAAAAGGATTGCAGGACAAATTCCGGTAACATCAAGTGGTATCATAAGTTCATCTGTATACAACAAGTGAAGGAAGACAGGGTGTTGATGCTTTGTGGTGATTGTTGCAAGGTGTGCAACAATCAATAGACAACCAGATGAGCTGGGAGAGAAGATGGAGATGCTCACGGATGAAGAGTAATCCATAGACTTGCCAGGAAGGCAGATAGAAGGTGGAAATGGCTACTGAAGGCCATGGATGTGGTCGAAGAGAAGGTCGCAAGAAGAAATGAAATCCAGAGATGGATCTTGAGCTAAATGAGGTAAGAGAAAGAATGGAAAATCTCGCATTCAAAATGCATTAGAGTGTAGGAGCACATTGGGTATACGAATAGCCCATGTGGAAGAATGTAAAGTGGTCGGTAAATAAATTTGTGGCCAAAAGACAATGACAATTTTTAAGGAGATGGTTGAGGCATGCTAAAGACCTCAACGAACCAGAGAAGGAGCGGATTCACATCTGTGAACTAGAGAATGGGAGAAATCTCAGTGATGAGGAGGAAGAGAGGTTAGATGAAGTTCTCATAGACTGCTAGGTGGGCGGAAATGGAATTTCAATTTGCCAGGTGGGAAATGGAAAGAGATCAGTGGAAGGTCTCATATACTACCAGGGGAGTAGTGAAAAAATTTCAGATTGCCAAGTGGGAAACAATATGGGATCAGGTGATCTCATAGACTACCAGGTGGGCCATAGAAAATTCCCAAATTGCTAGGTGGGCAGGGAGAAGGAGATGAGACTATCTGAAAGTCTCGAGAGCTCAGAAGCGAGTTCATGTCAGCACAAAGTGATGATAGGAGAAGATTCATGTGGGTTTGCAGACCATATGAATGAATATGATGAGAAGTTAAATACTTTCACCATCCAGGAGGAGGATCGGAAGAGAATTCTGATTATTGGGGGAATTTGGATATTCCTACCAGATAGCCCAGTTGAGGCCAGAGCATGTGTTGTATATGAAACAAAAAAAGGAAGACAACCAACATAAACTGACAAAGAGGAAGAAATGGAGCACACACTGACGTTTTCCCTAGTAGAAGGAGAAGATGAGCATTCAGAAGAATGGCTCAAAATTTTTAACCAGGAAGCTGGAACAAAGATAACTACATCACGGGAGCTTGCAGCAGAGGAGGAAACAAGCAACATGGAATTTTCTGAGCTATACGAAGAACTAGAATCCCCTGAGAGAAGGGTAATGGTGAAAATATTTCACATATGACAAGTCAAGTTGGAAGCAGATGGAGGAGTATACTAGCTCGAGGAACAGTTGGAGGAAGCTGGAGACATACCAGTAGGAGAACTGATAGAAGCAAAGCTGTCAGAAGAAGATGGGACTGCAGAAATGAAATATGTAGCAGAGTGGCAACTCAATGCCACAAGAGGAAGTAAATACAGCATGGGATATAGAGTGGATCTTCCCACTGATGAGAAGGAAGTGCAACAGAGAAGACTGCATAAGGAAAACCAGCCATTGGAACAACTGGAAGATGTAGTTGAGGAAATTAGGAAGCTGATGTTAAGGTCAACATAAGCAGTTAACAAAGAGGAGATGAATCGAGGAGAACCTGCCATAGCATCAGGGAAGAAGAAACATAAGAGGAAAAATAAGAAGCAACAACAACATAGTTGGAGAGGAGCAAGAGCACAACTCCAGAAGAGAATTTGGGATCCAGGTGGATTTCAACACTGGAGAAAGGGAGCTCATGAGAAGGAGCTCATATTTTTTCTAGCAGGGGATTATGATGCAGGAGCATCACTCTGTTGGTAAATATGTAATAGACAACGAATGGCATGAAGAATGTACAGAGGATTGTTAGCATATTTACAGCCAGTGTATACTTGTCATTGATGGCAAGTACATTTGTGGTTGTGGTGATGGCTTGAGTACAACAACAATGAGTAGCAGCGCAACAATAATCGGGAGGAGAAGAGTCAGTGACCATTGGATCCCATTCAAATTTCCTAAAAGAATGAGGGTCGTCAGATCTGAATGAAGACAAGATGAGCGCATTGAAGAGGGAGACAGATCTCAGCTGTCATATCCGAGCGCAGGGTCCGACCACCGTTGGATCGAAGAGAACCTGCCCGGTCTTTAAACTACAAGGAGAAGCGGGTGTAATCACAATATGAAAATTCACGATGAAATCTGAGCCGTCAGATCAAACATTGATCTGGACCGTTAATTCCAGTCACTGTCGGTGTATCGGGGATCGGGACTTTGAAATGTCAAAATCACTTGACAACAAGAACCCTGAAATCGCGATATGCGATTTCACGATTTAATCGCAGCCGCTGAATAGAGATCGGATCTGGACCATTGATTTATCTTCTTGTCGGAGTTTCGGGGATTGCGAATTCAAGAGGCAAAGAACTCAATGCATCAAGAATGCCGATTTCACGATATGCGAAATCGTGATTGAATCTGGAGTGTCAGATCAAGAAATGATCTGGACCGTTGATCTGACCTCTCACGGAGTTTTGGGGATTGGGATTTGTAAGTGACAAAAAATATGAACGCCAAGAATATCGATTTCGCGATGAGTGAATTCCTGACTTATCTGAATCGTCAGATCTGATTATGATTTGGATCGTTGATCTGACCGCTTTACAGAATTTTGTGAATCAGGATTTGTAAGTGAAAAGAACATTGAACATAAGGAATGCCAAAACCCGATTTAAAAAGGCAAGAATAATAAAGGTCATCCAACGGTGTGGATAAAAATTGACTGTGATCGGAGGGTTACTGTTCTTTCTCACAGATTAACTCCTGAGTTTGGAATCTGTTAGCAAAACAGACTCATGATTGCAAATCAGTTAGCGTTTTAGTTAGTGTCTCAGTTGCTTAGACAGTTGTCGTCTTTTTGCCTAAGTAGTTGGGAAGTTGAACTATCATGTTAGAGTGTATAAAAGAAGATGAAAGAGACTGTGTCGAGTTAGTAGTTCTGCAGGTGAAAAAGAATGAAACTGTAAGAAAAGGAGAGGAGAGGATGTGCAGGAGGAGATTGAGTATAAGAGCAGAATGACATAAAGAGCAGAAGGATATCAGAATGATAGAAAGAGAAAATTCAAAGTAGAATAACATAACGAAATGAGAGCAAGAGTTGAAGCAGAGCAGACTTGTTGAACAGACAGAGGAAGAGAAGAGCAGTAGAGTAGTGTACAGAAGACCAGATTTACAGAACAAAGAAAGATTGGTAAGAACTGATTTATCTGTAAAGTTGAATGTTTATTTAGCCATTAATATGATAGGGAGGTTGGGAGGTGCTCGGGAGGACTATTGTGCTCATAGGTTCAAGTAGGAGCTTGAATACAGGAAGTTGTGGCTTCCATCTTGTTGTAGCCAGAGAAACAAGGGTGGCAGGGTGGTGCTAGGGAGAACAAGTGTTCTCTGTTTTACAGGTTGGAGCCTGTGTAACCGGAAGTTGGTGCTTCCATCTAGTTGGTGCTGGAACATTCAGGAAGTTGGTTCTTCCATCCAGTTGGTGCTAGAATAATCAGGGAGTTGGTGCTAGAGAAACCAGAGAGTTGGTGCTCTCAAACAAGTTGCAGCTTGTAAAACAGAGGTAGCAGCCTCACATTGAGTTGGTGCTCAATTGTAAATGATGTACATAACTGAAAAATACTACCTATCATTTCGAAGAAGAAGAGGTTTTCTCCCTTTATGGGTTTCCTCGTGAAAATCTGTCTCTGTGTGTACTTTATGTGTGACAGATGGTCTTTACTTTTACGGTTAATATGATGTATATTGTTGATGATCCCTTGAAGGAAGATTAAAAATATTTAAAAGTTATAAAATTGTTTAAGCTCATAAACAACTGATTCACCCCCCCCTCTCAGTTGTTTTAGTATTTCCAACAATTGGTATCAGAGCTAGGTTCCTTTTATTTAAAGGTAGATCTGTAAGCTTAAACATGACAAGTCATGAAGGGACTTCAGCCTCTAAGCCCCCTCTGTTTGATGGAACAAATTTTTCCTTCTGGAAGATTAGAATGAGAACATATTTAATGGCCTTGG
>ML838708.1:0-22521 GCA_009831015.1 Picea engelmannii
ACAGACTTCTGTGTCAGCATGGTTCGGAACCGAGAAACTAAGTTCCTTCCAGCTGGGCCTCCACCACTTCAATCCTTCACCAAAGGTAAACTCATATAAGAGAGACAATGAAGTTCTCAATCAGTAAGGGAAGACCTTGGGGGCTGAACAATGTGTTCAGACTTAAAGGACAAAGGGATGCAGACTCAATGTGAAGTGAATAATTTCTCCATACTAACTTTGCTCTCAAAGTTGAATTCTTTCTCCCCTTTTCCATAGCTCGGATCACAGGTATGACTGAATAAATCTACTCAATCCCAACATATTCTATATAAACCAATGTGCAAGCAAGATAAGAAAGAAGCCTACCTCGTTCCAACATTTGATGATGTTCCACCATTGAGTACTTTCACCCAAAGCTTTGTACCTGCAACAAGTTCTCAACAAACAATTAGAGAAAGTATATAGTGATAATATAAAGGGGTTAGCACATTAGATATCATAATCCATTAATAAACATTACAAATATTCCCATGGATAATATTCATATATTTGCACGATACCAATTGGACAGGAAAGGAGTATTTCTATTAATAAATGATCAGCAGAAGCGAAAACATTACAGACTTCCGTGTCGGCATGGTTCGAAACCAAGAAACCAAGTTCCTTCCAATTGGGCCTCCACCACTTCAATCCTCAACCAAAGGAAATCTCATAGAAAAGAAACAATGAGGTTCTCTCAACAATAGGGAAAGAGCTTCGGGGATGAACGTTGTTTTCAGACTCGAGGGACAAAGGGATGTAGACTCAATATGAAGTAATTTCTCCAGAGTAACTTTTCTCTCAAAGTTGAATGCTTTCTCCTCTTTTCCAAAGCTCGGAATTGTGCTCTTATAGCCTTCAAAATGCAGCTGAAGGGTTGAGTCAGAACGTTTCTAGTATGTGTAAGGCCAAGGATCAGAGATATCTTGTCGTGACATGGAAACTCGACTTCATTTTTGTATTTTCTGGCACAAATTCCCATGTACGTGGGCTGTAGTGGAGCAGCCTGCATATACGCATGTTGTATAGTAGATAGGGCACGTATATGTGGAAAAATATGTATTTTTAGCTATAGATTCATAAAAAAGGGATGACAAGTCTGCATAGGGAAATGAAAAAAAGCCCTCTGTGCAAGATATCAATGTTGAGGAAAATATTGCTATAACATATGCCCCCTAATGTGTGATATCAGAGGAGTATCTGCGATGGCCGAAATACATTATAAATAACCCAGAAGTGGGGTGGTGTAAACCTAGCTGGAAAGACTAGTTGTTCATTACATTCTGTGTTGACTTTACATACATGGCTGCCAATAGAATACAATGAAGATCCATGTGGAAAATATACCAAATATGTGTTTGTGGCCATGAATAGGCAAATACAAATGTGGTTATATGCCAAAAGTTGTCATAATCATGAACAAGGCCCAATAGAACCAGTCTTAAAACCAATATGAAGATATCTGTATACGATGGAGTATAATCTGATGTCCCATGATTACTGTAGTCAAATAGGTGTTGGTCCAATGAAAAAGAAGCAACAACTCAGGAAAGTTGCGGCCACATAGTGATTTATTCAAGTCTTCTACACATCAACCAAAGGTGCAAGTCTTCATCATGTGAATAACGGCGTTTAGGTCGAACACAATGAGACATCATTTGATTACCAGTCATTGAGGTATACCATTAACAAACATGAGACAACCTACCAATAATGAAAGTAGGTATCAAGGCATCGAGTACATTCCTACAAGTGTGAATAAAGGAGTCGATGTCGAACACCTGAGGAATCCATTGATCAGGAGGAATTGATGTATTCCCATCTATCAATGGCGAGAGAGCCTTCCACTAATGACTGCAAGTCTCAAGGTACTCATAAAAATCTAGGTCTCATATCTAGAATAAATGAGTTGAATTCGATGGAAATAGACCCATTGAAAGGATAGCATTAAGGAATCTTTCATTAGTCATCATAAGGAGAAAAACATGAGCTTCATAATTTGGTGGAGATCGGATGAAGAACATGTTCATGAACCAATGACCCTATGCGTCTTTCACTTGTGCCAAATGCAAGTGGTACACGTAAAAGACCCTCTGAATAGAAGCCGATGATGAAAACTGCTAACAACAGTGAGGAAACTACCAATAAGGCTAATGGAATCCAAGACACTTCATGAATCCCAAAGTGTGAGTAGATGTCTTGCCGTCAAACACAAGGGAAACCACCCAGTCAATGACCAATGATGAAATGTCGAATGTTGGGTTCAAGGTGACCTAACAATGATGAAAGTAGGGCTAGGGTGCATGATGAGACTATAGTATCATGTGATTCAGAGACAAATTGAGGGTATGGCCAAAATGAAAAGTCAAGAGTTTTGAGGAATGGACCACACAGGTTGATATACTTCCTTTGAACAAGAGCATGAGACATGTGGTAGACTCCGGCAACATAGACTCAATGATGTAACTATTTGATGCATGAGGCATCAATAATGTTCTCTATAGGGACTGGAAGAGTAACCAGTCGTTAGAGAAAAACTCTGTAACGAGATTAGCTTCCTAAGGCCATGCTAAACCCAAAATTATGATGAAACAAGGACTCAATAACTTTGTGCTCTTTTCAAAGGTGACACGAATGCTGCCAATTATAATATAGTACTACCTTCTCACCCGTCTTTTTTTGTTTTTTCATAACAAATGAATTCTATGATACAGAGGAAAAAACGAGTGTCGCAAGTAAGAAAAACTAGTTCCAATAGTGGAACGTACCTATGCTCAATGCAAGGAAATGCATGTGGGAGATGGACACTTGGGGTGATGTTCCCTCCAGGGTATAGGGTGTCAAATTGCGAAGGATATAAACAAGGCTCTGCTTGGTTGAGGATGCAAAAATTGCTTAGGCAATCGGTTTATAACGCAAAGAGAGAACCTACTAAAGGCTCAATATTGCAAGTGAGGGCATGAGATGGAATCACAACTTAACACCAAAAAAAAAGTCATTTTTTATGTCTTTTAGTCTACTTGGTGTGAAAAAGGGATAAACTTGTGCCAAATAGACGTCTTTTCAAATCCAATTTACAAGTGTGAAAAAGGCAAGTTCACTCGGTGATCTTTTATATTTTTGGTAACAAGTCGGAAAAGAGCTTAACTAATACTCATGACCTTTCGAATCCAATTTAACGAGTGTGAAAGGGACAAATCACTCGACAATCTTTTCATTTTTTAGATGAATCAGAAAAGAGATTAACTAAGACTTGTTTTGGGAGTCCACGGGGAATAAGGCCGCATGTGTATGAGTGAGAAATGAGGCTCATCATAACGTCATGTATTAAGCTATAATGGACTCCTGGTGATAAGGAAAAACTCAGCATGGGCACCAAATGACAAAGCTAGGGTGCCCATGTTTGGTAAGTCTCTACCATTTATTAGTGACAGTACTTATAGCAGACGAAAGGTTTTGTGTCACAACAAATGGGTTCGTAACTAAGGCATAAAATATAGTATTTTAGAGGATAATGAAAAAATGCACGATGGGGTGGATACCTATCCTATATGCTAGGTTATAAAAATACCTTCTCAAGGTAATGAACAACCAATCATAACGTTGAAATCCAAAAGAAATATGAGTCAAAACTACCAAAACCAGCTTAAAACCATTTTTGTATTAGTGCATTAGGTTAAAAAATAGCATGAAACTATATGAAGTGGGTAAAAATAGATTATAAATAGTAATAAAATAAAAAATTACTGCACCATTTTTATTTTTACCTAAATAGTGCGATTTGGACCAAAATACCTCCAAGATTCAAATGTCGATTGCGGGAGCATCAGGAAACGAAATCATGAACCGTCTGGATCATGTAACTCTAATTCTCATCCTCTTCAAATTTAGTGGATTAAATTTTTGAATTAGGTTCCAATTTTTTAGTTATTGAGGGCATAAAATATGGATTTCGGTGTACACGAGCTGGCTTTGTGGAACAACATGTGTATACACATGTTGTATAGTAGATAGGGCGTGTATATGTGGAAAAATACGTATTTTTAGCTATGGATTCATCAAAAAGGGATGACAAGTCTGCATAGGGAAATGGAAAAAGGCCCTCTCTGCAAGATATCAATGGTGAGGCGAATCTTGTTATAACACTCCCCTTGAGTTGATCAAGGAGATCGTCGATTATGGGAATCGGGTACTAGTTCCTGACTATGCTTTTATTTAGAGCCCAATAATCAATGCACAGTTGTCAGGTCTCATTTTTCATCTGCACCAGCATGATTAGGCTCCCATAAGGCAATGATTTGGGGTGGATGTGCCCCTTGTGGAATAGTTCTTTGATTTGTCACTTGATCTCCTCATTCTCTAACAGAGAGCGCCGATAGAATGTCCCATTGGGAAACAGTGTGTCGGGGGTCAGATCGATGGGATGCTTGACCTAACAGTGCAGAGGTACCCCGATAGGTGAGGAGAAGATATCTTTGTATTCTGCCATGAATTTTTCCACTTGCTTATGCTGTGTGGAGAGGTTGACTGTGGAGGCCCTGGATGTAGCCACAATATTTCATTCACTCTGAGAGCGAATCACGAAGAGGACAAAATTCCCGGTCTGAGAGATGACCTTCTTGCATTTCTTGGCAGAGATCAAGGAAATCGCACTAGGTGGGACTGCCTCGGGTATCTTGTATAATTTTCTGTTCAAAGTAATAATAAAACTGCAAGGCCTAGACTCATATACATCATGACATTTACATAAATAAGGGTGGCCCAAAAGAACATTACAAACTTCGAGAGTAGAAACATCACACAATACCTCATCTTTGAAGGGATTGATGTTGTACGACAAGCAACACTGTTGGCTGACGTAGAGATCGCTTCCTTGGTGGAGCCATCCAATGTTGCAGGGTTGTGGGTGCAGTGTTGTCAGCAGGGCTAGCCATTTGATGACCTCATCTGAGATGAGGTTCTTCTAGCTACCACTATCAATGATAAAGTGCAGTGGGGTGCCTTTTACCCACATATGTGAATGAAAGAGGTGTTTTCCTTCTTCTGGATCGTTTGGTTCACCGGGCTGGACCTTGGTTGTAGCAATAGTGGCACTGGGTTCTGCGTCAATGATCCGTTTCCTCCTTTCTGGTTCTAACTCAAAGTTAGAACCTTGATCTGATTCAGAGGCTTTCACCTTAGGCACCAGCAATTTCTTAGAGCAACAATCAATGGTGTTATTCCAGGGGATCTTATGTAGGTCACACCACTTCATGGTATCTTTCTTTGTCTTTCCAGTGTCCTTATTTGTTTGTGGTATAGACTGGTTGTCCTGAGGTTGTCTGTCTTTTCTTTGTCCTTTGTTCTATGGGTTGGGGATTCCCTTTACTTGCTTCTGATGTGAGGGGTTCCCAGGCCGAAATTGCCATGTCTTTTGTTTAATATTTTGCTTGATTTTGACGACATATCGATAGGTCGTGCCGAAGGATGAGATGCCCAAAAAATCCATTTCAGTTTGGATGTATCTATGCATACCACCGCGATACTTGAGCACCATATTTTTCTCAGAATATTTGATACCCGACTTGGGGGGCAAGGTATTGAAGGTATTTGTGAACTCTGACATTGCTTGGTCTCTTTCCTGCTATAATGTGGTCCATTTTGTATACAAGTCATCATAAATTCCGACAGGGTAGTATTGTTCCTTGATAGCATCCTTGAAGGAATCCTAGGTGACCGAGACTGTAAATAATGAGGGTTCCTCTATTTCCTTTTTCTCACAGAAAGTCTCCCACCAATCTTTGACGTGGGGGATGAATTTGAGGAGAAGAAATGTAATATTTTCTCTGTTCAAAAAGTTATGGACAGAAAAATACCCTTCTAGCAGATTTAACCATTTGTCTACAACATCTCCATCTATATAACCTTCAAATATGGGAATATCAAAGTTGATTTGTACCTTGAAGGGGGAAATGCCTCCGTTCGAGGTTGATGCATTGCCTATTGGTAGCCACCGAAGGATTTGCGCAAAACTATCCATCATTTCAATCCTTTGTTTTGTGAGGGCTTCCTCGAGAAACATTTTGAAAGGAGCACTCCACAATGTTGGTTGTCCTTATCTTATGTTGACTCTTATGTTGTCAGGTGATGCCACTTGTCCATAGAATCAAGAATAAATTTCTATTCTCCCTCAACTACTGACCTAAAATATGGAAAGTTTGTTTCTTTTTGTTGATTATGTGTCTAGAGCAACTACTTCTTTGACTCTGAGTTGCTCTGCGAGCAACTTCTCTTTCTCTTGCTGGATTTGTGATTTCTCCTCTTCAAACTTTGTTTGGAGAGCAACCTTCTCCTATTGTGCAGCTCGGCGTTTCTCTATGACTATTGTTTTCACTTGCTTTAGGGTCTCTGTGGCATGTTCTTTTTCTTCCTGTGTGCGACGAAGGTGAGCTTCGGCCGCATCAGCTAGTCTGCGAAGTTGGGTAGGCTCATCACCCAACTCTGGTTCTTTTGATGGTAGGGGTGCAGTAGATACTACGTGGCTAGATTGAAGGGCCTGTTGTACCCCTCTGATTTCAACCTCGATTCTATTGTACATATCCTCTTGCTTGGCTTCATGTTTCTGCAAGATGTCCTATGAGGCATCTGCTACAACTATGATGACGAAGTTGAAGTCATTGACTGTGAGCATGGTTCACATCATGGTTTTTATCGCTCTTGACTTCTTCCGTGAGGTAGGTTTCATGGGGGAAACCTTTCTTTTCTTCAAAGGATCAACCTCATCAATAGGATCCCTAGGCGGTGTTACTTCGCCTTGCTTCTACTGAACATCTTTTCCATTGACTTCATCATAACCTCCTCGTCTCGGTGATTCTGAAGTGATTTCTTCTGATGCACTGCTCAAGTTTTGTACCTCTTCAGTCTTCCTCCTTCTATCGGTTCTAGGTGTGTCATGAGTGGCCTCTGAGCTGCCAATTAGTTCGGGATCAAAAATTTCTATAGGGTTAGTAGGGATAAGGAGGTTTGTTGACTAGTCCTTAGTTATCTCATTGAGGTCCTCCTCTATGAGCTTATAGTATGACTGAAGCTCTTATTTATGTTCCTCTGTGAGCTTATAGTATGACTGAAGCTTATAGTGATATAAATGAAGTGTCGATATACGTGAAACTTCATGATAGGTTTGAATTGGTGCAGGGTATTCAGCGTCATGCGAGGGACAACCTCGATAGCCCTCTTCAACTAAAGATAGTACATGTGGAATACTGGTTTCAACTGCCACTGTTTTCCCATATCACTTGAGTACCAGAGCATGGTGAACTTCACAGCGAGCAGTTCGAATGGATCAATGTCCAGGAAGGTCACACCTTTTAGCATCTCCCAAGCAGTAAATGCTATGAGGATCAGTAGCCAGCTAAAGTGGAACTCATAGCCCTGATCCTAAGCTTCGTGACAATCCATATCCAGCTAGTTGACTAGGTACTTCGCCCAGTTCATCTGGAGTCCTTCTACACATTTCTTGGTGAGGTAAAAAATGAATCATGTGACCTATGTAAGTCTATTCTTTCTCACGATATTTCCTGTGATCAGCTGCTAGGCCAATCGCACTATGCCATTCTATATGGAATCTACCTTGTAGCCTGTGTCCCCTTTTCTACATCGCCATAAGTGTCTTTGATCCTTTGTGCCAATGCACGATCTATAGCCTTCCTTGGGTAGAAGTACTGTGGGTCAGGTCCCTACATTCTTAATCTGGTGATCCTATCGATCAACATCAGATCGATTGTAATGCATCAATCTAGCCATAGATATCCTCCATGGTATCACGATAGCAGGAGATTAACACACACGCTAACCTTATGGTGCCTTCCAAAGTGTGGAATCTTCATCACATTCAAGAGGGTGCACTGCACAAGGTTCAAATTCCATGGCTGAGGGATTATTTTCGAGTTCTTCCCCTTCGTCCTAGTCAAATACTTGTAAGGAGCGAGCATGTTGTAGTTCTTGCAGTCCCCTAGGTTGAAGTCGTTGAATTTTAATGTCGTGATCTTATCCTGTTGTGTTTTAACTGCACACATCTCCTTCATGAGGTACACAGTAACCATAGTGTAAGAAAAGTCTCTTGGGACACTGTCATGACTCACCACGCCAGCCAAAGGCAGGATGTAGTCAGGATTAACTTCGTGTTTTCCAAGTCATCTCGATGCTTGGTTCTTTTCTCTGTTGTAGGTTGGGATGGTCCGGATCCACGAGCATTCGATGGGGAGGCTTGCACTCCTCTCGTCGATGAGGCTTGAACTCTGACGGACATCACCTTCTCAGCCATAAGTTCGATTAGAACTTCTTCGACGACTTTTTCTGTAGCATTGAGCTTGTCTGACATGCAAGCTTTTATCAGATAACTTAGGTGGATGAATGAGTGCTCAAAGTAATAGAACAGGTGTCGATCTCAATAAACACAACGCGGTAGCAATGAGTTGGCTATGATACAATTCACAAAAGTGTTTTTGGTGAAATAGTCGACGTAATAAGTAGACAGCGGTGTAACGGATCTCTCCAACGGACGAGAGGCCTTCATCAATGCGGTTCTATCCGTTGCGGCACGGTCCCAATGGTCTGATGGTGAGCTTTCTGGCCATAACTATTGTTCTAACCGTTTGGGGCCATCGGTCTAACGGTCATAATGCCTCCAACGGTTATATTTCTTCACCATGGCGAAGTGCCATGTTGGGTTGTTCTGATACCTCGACAAAGTTCCAGTTTTGCAAAGCTTCCTTCTGCGAAGTCCCTTTTGGAACATTCTGCAACTTTTCTATCTTTTTTCTCTTCTTACTGAGCTTTCTATCCTTCTTCCATGTAATCTTATTTTTGGTATTCTTCTTTTCATTTTGATTCTTATCTCCTTTTAACATAGTAACTTCGTGCGGTTGATGGTCTTTCTTAGGCGTCAAGGCCAATACTTCTTGTCTGTCTGGGGTAGGTGCTCCACTCTTCGATGAGTATTCTTGTGTTCTTTCAACTTCGACGTCCAAGTTTCTGGTTCTGAACAACTTTGATCTGTTCTCTTGTTCTTCAATCAAGTGCACTATCCTCCTAGTCATGAAATATTGTAATTCTTACTTCTTTTGTTCTAAGACTTCCTCTTCTTTTCTTCTGGCCTAATCCTTATCAATCCAGGTTTTCCTAGTAACATAGAAAATGGGACGTTGCTCTAAATAAATTTAACAACCTCGAAATCTTGTTTTGTCGAAGTTCCATGAGCACTCATAGACATCCGGGTGAGTCTTCCACATAGGGTTATCATCTTTCCTATGAATAATCCTATTCCTCCCAATGAAGGAATCATAGCAGGCTTTCCCAAAATTTCCCAAGTTCTTTCTGTCATGATATTCACCTGTGTTTCCTCATCCATAACACAGTCAATGTCGAAGTCTCCTACTCTTGTTTCTATGCATTCTTTTTCTTTGAAGATATCTGATAAGTTGATATTTATGTGATCATTTAGGGTGTCTTTCATTTGTAGCAATACATTCTCTGATTCTTTCTAGGGTTATTCCATGGTCTTAGTTTCTAGATATTCCTCATGGTTTTCTTGTCTCATATTCATTCTTTCAACCTTAGCAATCATTCTAGGGAAATCCAAAACTTCATGGTCCATAGATTTACAACAAAGGCAACTAGGTCTTCTACCAGGGAATTCCTTAGCAAGATGTCTTGATCTTCTGCAATTATAACAAAGGGTTAATCTTCTTTTTCTTTGAAATGATCCCCAACCTTTCCTGTACTGCACACTAGGATCATAGTAGCTAACCTGCAAAAAATTCTTTCTAGGGTCCTGCATCCATTTGTTAGTCCAAACATTCTTTCTATGCATAGGAGTAACATATCTTTCATTATTTCTATTAGATCTATTCATATCAAACCTTTTTTCATCTAGTTGTACCCTATTTTTCAAGCTAGGACAAACTTTATCAAACATACCTAGATCCATACTCTTGAAACAAAAATTTCCACTTATCTTACTTTTTTCAATCAAAACTTTTCACTGTTCTTACCTTTAACAAAGCACAAAGATTTAAGATCTTACCTTTTTCTTCAAATCTAACTTTTCTTCTTATCACAAAGCTTCACGATTCAAGTAGATTACTGCGCAATAAATAAACAGATCTTCGCACAAAGATTTATTTTCTTTAGTTCCCAACAATCACAGTTTTAGGTCCCGGCAATGGAACCATTTCTTGGCATAGGGGCAAACCCAAGGTTCAATGCTAAAGAGCACACCAACAAAACCCTAACTACCGGCCCTTTTGGCAACACCTTCGAAGCAGATGAAGTCTCACCCGAGGTAGAGGCAGGGGTGGTTGCAGGACTCCAGTGTCTGCAACCTTATCTAGAACACCGATCTATGATTACAACACCTTAACAAAGCACTTAGCAGTTATAGATCATTAGTATTTAACCTTAATTTACAGCGCAGATAAACCCTAACAATAGATCAACACAGTAATCTACAAGATCTAATACGCCCAAGCACTTAGCACATAAAGATAGATCAGATCTAGCATTCATTCAGATTATTAATCACAAAGCATCAATAGATCTATCCAACATTCATCTATATCAAAGCACTAAGAAAGTAAACATATCAATACATCGCACAAAGCATAGAAACACAGTATATACGTGGTTCACCCCCAGCCTGTGGCTACGTCCACCAACTCTTCTCTTCTTTATTATCTTTCGTCAATATTCTACATGCACATAGCCACAAGATCCTACTCCGCATAGGACAGGAGATCTGTGCGCACCTCGCCAGATCCTCCTTCCTCGAGCTATGTTACAGCACAAATCCTTTACACAATCCCTTACAATCACTTTCACTGAGCTCTGCAAGTTCTCAACACAACATGCACAAAGCATTTACAACCATTCACACTTAGCTCACTAGCTTACAACTGACTTAGAACTTGGTATCATACACTTGCACCTTTGCAGTTAGCATCACATACACCCACTACTTACATCGCCTAGATTTCTATTTATACATTACAAAATAATCCTAAACATGGGTAAACCCATGGACCACCATCCCCATACCCATTACATAAGCTCAAAACTCAAAAAACTCTAAAAATGGGCCAATATCCCACGATCTCCACTTCGACTTGTGCTTTTCCTTCGACAACCTATCGAAGTCCCAAAAGTAGGTCAAACATGACCAAGGATCCTCAAAACTTGGTCAAGGGCCAACAAAGGTATCGGGGGGATATCCCTTCAACTGACCTCACGCAACCTCATGCTTAAATCCAATGTAAGAGGAGCCTCATGATATTACCAATTATACAATGGATTTATCCACTCCCTTAGTTAGACACATATGTTGATTTAATAGCCTTGGAGAAGTTTACTCACAAAATCCTATTCCAAGGCACTAGATCCTAAGCTAGTTTGTGCACCCTAGAAAATAAAATCGTTACTAATCAATTTTAAATTATAGCATTAATTTTAATGGCCTTTCTTACTCAAAAGGTGCGGTCATGAAACTAGTGATGTTATGACTCAACAAGTAAAATAAACGAATATGAATACAATGCAAAGTCCTAACTTCATTTTCCAATAAATGATATGCTTCCTAAAAATGCAATTTTCAATTCAATTATGCAATTCTAAATAAAAATGCAATCTTTATTTACATGCACTAAGATAAATGACAAAGACTCAAGAGATCAAAATCTCAATCAATGTAAAATGCCTAAAGAAAAATGAAAATGCAAGGACTGAACAACAACTTGATATAAAGACTCTATTATGTATAGACAGAGACAAATCAAGTAGGATATCAAGAAGAAAAATACCCAACCCAAGGTGCAAAGACAATCAAAATGAAAAGATGACAAGAAAGGCACCACCCAAAAATTCAACCAAAGACAGGTTTCCTGTCATTCCACAGACACTTAACAGTCACTACAGAGACCCAAGAAGACTAAAAAATCATCAAAACCTACCTAGCAACCACCAAAACCAACAACCAACCAACAAAGGTTGATGTACACAATTGTTCAAGGGAAAATCATGTATGTACGCAGCTTGCAGAAGGAAAACACGCGTATGTATGCGATTGTCAAGCAAAAACCCGTGTATATGTGTCAAAACACAACTAGGCTAAGGAGAAGGATGAAAGACTCAGACCTAGAGTGAACAGAGGCTACCAAGTAATCATACGACAAGAAACTCAATATGAACAAGATAAATCTGAGGAGAAAAACACTCCAAACCCAGAAAAAGAAGATTCAATCCCCAGTATGGTCGCCAATTCTGTTATGAGGAAAATCTCTCTATGGCTAGGGGAAAACCACAACATACGGAAATGAATGTAGAAATCAACTCTAATCCCAAATATGCTATATAAGAAAATATGCTAACAAGACAAGATAAGAGGCCTACCTCGTCCAGACGTTCGATGAAGTCCACTGTTGAGAACTTGACTCAAAGCAATATACCAGCAAATTGTCCTCAAAAACCAAGTAACGCAAGAATATGGTGATAATATATGATGTTAGCACAAATAACATAATCCATCAACATTCATACCAAATATGCCCATGGAATAATAATTCAAATATTTTCAAGATGGTAATTGGACGCGAAAAGAGTATTTCTATTCAGATATAATCAACAAAAGTGAATAAGTTATAGACTTCCATGTCGGCATGGTTCGGAACCAAGAAACTAAGTTCCTTCCAGCTAGGTGTCCACCACTTCAATACTCCAACAAAGAAAATCTCATATAAGAGAGACAATGAAGTTCTCAATCAGTAAGGGAAGACCTTGGGGGTTGAACAATGTGTTCAAACTTAAAGGACAAAGGGATGTAGACTCAATGTGAAGTGAATAATTTCTCTAGAATAACTTTGCTCTCAAAGTTGAATTCTTTCTCCCCTTTTCCATAGCTCAGATTTGGCCCATTTATAGCCTTCAAATGGAACTGAAGGGTCAAGTCTGAACGTTTCCAGTATATGGAAGGCCAAGGATCATTGATCTCATGACTTGACATGGAAACCCGACACCATTTTTCAATTTTGTGCACATTTCCCAATGTACGTGAGTTGTAGTGGTGCAACCTGCATATACATATGTTGTATAGTAGACAAGGTGCGTATATGTGGAAAAATTATTTTTTTATCTCTGGGATTTGCAAAAAGGTTCTTCAAGTCTGCATAAGGAAATAGAAAAAGGTCTTCTATGCAAGAATGCATGGGGTGAGGAAAATCTTTCTATAACAACCACTTTTGATGGTGGTAGTTCTACAATTTTCCTGGTGTCTACATGAACTGCAGTGGTTTATGATCTGTGTGGATGATTGTCTCTTTCCCGAGAATGTAATGTCTCCATTGGCGGTAGGCTTTCACAATCGAGTACATTATTTATCATAAGTAGGGTACTTACAAACAACATCTCATAGTGTATCAGTATGATAGGCCACGGGGTGGCCATGCTGAGTGAGAATTGCAACCACAACATAGTCTGAAGCATTTGTTTCGATCTCAAAGGGATGTTGCAGGTTCGATAATGAAAGTATTGGGGATGAGCACAAGTGTTGCTTTAAATCATTGAATGCTTGCTATTGGGATAGGCCCCACACAAGTTTTTCCTTACCACCACCCCTGGTTATTTGGTTGAGGGCTCATGCAATATGGGAGAATCCCAACATGAACCTGCAATAGAAATTGGCAAGGCCTAAGAATATCCTAAGCTCAGTGAGTGTGGTTGGGGCTGGCCAGTCATGGATGACCTAGATCTTGGCTGGATCCACATGCACACCATGTTGATCCACGATGTAGCCTAAGTACTGGACCTTGTCCATGCCAAAGGGGAATTTTTCCAAGTTGGCATATAGCTTGTGCTGCCATAGGGTGTGCAGAACCTGTTGAATATGCTGCAAGTGTTCCTCCCAATTCTTGTTGTATATGAGGATGCCATCCAAATACACCACTACAAAAGTATTGGTGAAAATTCGTAGGATATATCGTCCATAATCATCATGAAAGTTATTGGAGAATTTTTCAAACCAAAGGGCATGACCAACCATTCAAAAAGACCTTATTTTGACTTGAAGGCGGTCTTCCATACACCTGTCTGTTCTATGGGGACTTGGTGGTAGCCAGATTTCAGATCAATCTTACTGAAGTATTTTCTCCCCTTGAGTTGATCAAGGAGATCGTTAATTCTGAGAATCGGGTACCAGTTCCTGACTGTGATTTTATTTAGAGCCCAGTAATCAATGCAGAGTTGTTAGGTCTCATCTTTCTTCTACACCAGCACGATTGGGCTCCCACAAGGCAATAATCTAGGGTGGATGTGCCCCGTGTGGAATAGTTCTTTGATCTATCACTTGATCTCCTCATTTTCTAATAGAGAGCGGCGGTAGACTGTCCCATTGGGAAATGATGCATCGGGGGTCATATCGATGGGATGCTTGACCTGACAGTGCAGAGGTACCCTGGTAGGTGAGGAGAAGATATCTTTGTATTCTTCCATGAATTTGTCCACTTGATTTTGTTGTGTGGAGAGGTTGAACATGGAGGCCTTGGATATGGCCACAATATTTCATTCACTCCGAGAGAGAATCATGAAGAAGACAAACTTCCCAGTCTGAGAGATGACCTTCCTACATTGCTTGGCAGAGATCAAGAAAATTGCACTAGGTGGAACTACCTCGCGTATCCTGTATAATTTCTTGTTCAAAGTGATAATAATACTGCGAGGCCTAGATTCATATACATCATGACATTTCCATAAATAAGGTTGGCCCAAAAGAACATTACAAACTTCGAGAGGATAAACATCACACAATACCTCGTGTTTGAAAGGATTGATGTCGTACGACAAGCAACACTGTTGGCTGACGCAGAGATCACTTCCTTGGTGGAGCCATACAATGGTGTAGGGTTGTGCTGTGTTGTTGTCAGCAGAGCTAGCTGCTTGACGACCTCTTATGAGATGAGTTTCTTATGGCTACCACTATCAATGATAAAGTGAAATGGGGTGTCTTTTACCCACATCTATGAATGAAAGAGGTGCTCACCTTCTTCTGGATCGACTGATTCATCAAGATGGACCTTGGTGGTAGCAATAGTGGCACTGGGTTCTGCATCAATGATCTGTCTCCCCCTTTCTTGTTCTGACTCAAAGTCAGAACCTGGATCTGATTCAGAGGCTTTCACCTTAGCCACCAACGATTTCTTAGAGCAACAATGAACAATGTTATGCCAGGGGATCTTATGTAAGTCACACCACTTCCCGGTATCTTTCTTTGTCTTTCCAGTGTCCTTCTTTGTTTGTGGCCTAGACTAGTTGTCATGAGGTTGTCTGTCTTTTCTCTGTCCTTTGTTCTGTGGGTTGGGGCTTCCCTTTACTTGCTTCTAATGTGAGGGGTTCCCAGGCTGAAATTCTCACGTCTTTTGTTTAATCTTTTGCTCGATTTTGACAACATATCAATACGTCGCGCCCAAGGACGAGATGTCCAAAAACTTCATTTCGATCTGGATGTATCTATGCATACCACCGCGATACTTGAGCACCAGATTTTTCTCATAATCTTTGATACCCATCTTGGTGTGCAAGGTATGAAAGATATTTGTGAACTCTGGCACTGCTTGATCTCTTTCCTGCTGCAATGTGGTCCATTTTATATACAGGTCATCATAACTTCCGACAGGGTAGTATTGTTCCTTGATAACATCCCCGAAGGACTCCCAGGTGACCGAGACTATAAATAATGAGGGTTCCACTCTTTCCTTTTGCTCATAGAAAGTCTCCCACCAATCTTTGACGTGGGGGATGACTTTGAGGAGCACAAACATAATCTTTTCTCTGTTCAAAAAGTTATGGATAGAAAAATACCCTTCTCGTAGATTTAACCATTTGTCTACAACATTTGCATCTATCTGACCTTCAAATATAGGAATATCAAAGTTGATTTGTACCTTGAAGGCGGCATACGCCTCCATTCGAGGAAGATGCTGAACACCACTCTGCACTGACATTTGGCATATGATCGCAAACCCTGGGTATTCACCTTGGTGATCCTTCTCAACAGATGGTGTTTACTATAATCGCTAACTAGCAAACTTACTAACGATTTGGCAGAGTTCTTCTTCATCTGACGCCTTGTGCAACACCCTCGTGGGATCCTCCTTAGTCGTGGCTTAGCGCTTGTGTGTTGTATTGTGCACTGGGCTTTGTGGTGTGACTTGGTAGTTGGTACTAACTTGTATTGTGTCCTTTTGTTAGGTACCTCGCTGAATAGCTCGTGGATTTGGGCCCAATATAACTTTTTCCAGAAATAATTAAAATCCCAACACGAGAATCAAAGAACCTCTCAAACCATATTTTTTTGCCCAACCAAGCAAACTCGCATTCCCAACTTTTTTCATCACTCTGTTGTTTGTGGCCGCATTGATGTTATTTCAATCCATAAACCCAATTTCAGTAAGGAGGATTTTAACGCAGGAGCAATTACAAGAAATTGTTTTGCTTGTGCAGGGATAAATAAAATTTAAAGAAAGACTGGAGTATTCATTAATAATTCAAGACATGGACTCAATGGAGTGACTTAGAGAAATTTATAGATTACTTGTATCCTTCACGAGGTTCCACGACGTTGCAGTGCATGTATTAGGTCAATGGAAGCATATATTCAATACTGATTAAACATATCTATGTCTCTATGGCTCGCCCAGGCCACTTTTGCGTGTTGCACAGTCAGATTGTTGCAGAGATTGACATACATTGCTTGGCAAGTTTGAACAGACTGTCTGCCATGGAATCTGATATCTTTCTAGAAAGAACACTTAATAATGTGGAGATTGTTCTTTTCAACATCGATGATCGTTTGAACAGCATTAAAATTTTGACAGTTGCATGCATTGATTTTGATCAATTATCAATGTGGAGTTGGTCAACGAGCATTAAAATTTGGCATTTACATGCATTGATTTTGTAGTTTCGCAACACCAGATTATAAAGGAGTGGGCTAACTGGGGAGCAATCTTCTTTCCAGAGTTACATTTTTTATAGGTGTATTTTGGTTGTTTCATTTTAAATTTCTGGTCAATCTAGAACTTTGATCGATTTTCTGAGTATTTGGGTTGGTTTAAAATGGGGCAAAACCCCTGGGTTAAGGTTTTGAAATGCATGGAACTTTGATCCATGTGAAACTCAGACTATCCAGGCTCATTTTTTTGCCTGAAAAATGGGTATGTTTGCTCCTGAGTTAGCCTACTCCCATTATGAATTGAGTGGGCTAACTAGGGAGCAATCTTCCCTCCAGAGTTACCTTTCCCGCAAGTACTCCGACGACCATATTTTAAAGTTCTAATCAATCCAGAACTTTGATCAATTTTCTGAGCATCTGGGTTGGTTTAAAATGAGGCAAAACCCCTAAAATAATGAACCGAACTAAATGAAGTGCATGATACTAAGTCGAATTCGAGAGTTTCTCAGTACAGATAATGAAGTGCATGATACTAAGTATAGATCCGAGCCTGTTCAGAAGTTTGCCTTGAACCTTGAGGTGTTGTATTGATTCATCATGCTCATAGATTCAATGTCGTTTCAGTACTTTAATGTTGGAATCTCATAGGAGGTTTTTTTTATCAAACTTAATTCGATCCCCGAGTTTATCTGGAGCTTCTTACCAATTGACAGTTGATAGATTGGATCACTTTGATATATACGTCAGGGTATATCCAACTATGTATATACCACCTACCATAACATTAAATGTTACTTAGCAAACTATATATTATTAGCCCAAATATAAAAAATAAATACAAAATACAACACATTTTCGATGACAAAGTTTTTCAACAATTCCATAAAGGGATAAGGGTGACCAACAACTATGATAATAAAATAAAGTGGATAAATGAAAAATTATAATACATAATATTTTAGAAAATATTTCATATAAATTAATAACTTTAAAATCATAAATATTTCAACACAACTGTTAAAATTCGATTTCAAACCTTCTAAAAATGTGACAAAATTGACAAAATAAATATAAATATATTAGTAAAAAAAATGAAAATGTGACAAAATTATCAAAATAAATATAAATATAGTAGTAAAAAAAATAAAAATATAAGAAAATTGACAAAATAAATATAAATATAATAATAACAAATAATGGAAATGTGACAAAATTAATAAAATAAATATAAATATAGTAGTAAAAAAAAAATGAAAATATACTAAATTTCAAATAATTTCAAATGGCACCTTACCCTTCATTCATTTAAAATTTCTTAATGTAAAAAATTTTGTTTATTTTTAAAATTTACTTTTGATATTTGTAACTTCTGATTCTGATAAAATCTATTAAAGGTTATTTGTAACTTTTCATAGGATTTATTAAAATTTAGATATGATATTTGTAAGTTTTAAAAGAATTTTTATAATATTTAATAAAATCTATTAAATGTTATCTAGTCCTTTTGATATTATATTTGTAACTTTGGTTTATTTAATAAAATTTATTAAATGTTATTTTGATTTTATCTAGTCTTTTTTATCTTATATTTGTAATTTTGGTTTATTTAATAAAATTTATTAAATATATATAGTATTTTTATTTTTGTAATATTTTATCCAAATAATAAAAATTTTAGCTTTTAATCCAACTGAAATTTGAATAGTAGTCAAATCTTTGTAATTTTTTATCTTATCTTTGAAATTTGAATAATAGTCCAATCTTTGTAACTTTTGATTTTATCTTTGAAGATTAGTTTGAAATTTGAATAATAGCCAAATTTTTGTAACTTTTGATATAACTGAAATTTGAATAATAATCAAATCTTTGTAACTTTTGATCCAACTTAAATTTGAATAGTAGCCAAATCTTTATAAGTTATTGTTATTATTGAAATTTCGTCCGCAAATGGTTACAAGAATCCAGCATCTTCAAATAGTTATGAGGTCACCCATGGAGCAAAATTACCAAAAAACATTTCTAAAGGTCCAAAAACTATACAACCAGTGATAAATTTAAGGTGCGTTATGATTACACAGGGCGTGCGCACACATGCGTGAACCAGAAATGTACTAAAAGCGCACATGCGCACGATGCGTAACTGTGGTCACTAAAAGTTTCGCACACCCGAGAATGACACATTTATGAGATTGGTCGGCCTCCCACCCACTTCTAGTTCAGCTTCCAAGTTGATTTGACATCCAAATCTCGGCTGGATCCGACTGGGTGGCTGGTCAAAGACCTAAAAATGCCCTAAACAACCCCTTTTCACACTTAAAACTAGTTTCACAATACCTCAAAGTGGTGCTATAAAACAAGACCATGGGTGCACTACATTTTCAAGGAATTCATTTGCAAGGTTATGCTACTGTTATTCTCTTGGGGAATCCTCTTTTCTCATCAAGAGCATACTAGCATCATTGCATTTGGGCAATCCATCTCACTTCTTGAGTGGATTAGTTTGGGATTCTTTCACCATTTCTTTCAAGTTTCAAAGTTGTAAGAAGAGCTTAGTTGTGGGAGTCCAAGAGCCCTCCCTTGGAGGAAGAAGGGACCCAAAGTCCTCTTTCTTCTTAGTGTTTTCTTTTCACTAATATAATCCTTGCCGTTGGTGACATGAGTCTTATTTGTTTCTTGTTCTTATGTCCTTATGCTCAATAGTTTAGTTGTTCTTTCATTTTCTAGTTTAATTCTTAGCTTAGTCTTTCATGTTTCTTTCTCTAACCCTTTCCTTTACAGCTATCTTGCTTAGCTAACCCAACTAAGCTTGTAAGCACCTTTGTTTTGCTCATTTAGGTGACAAAAGAGGTGCAACAGATTGACGACTCCGCTAGGGAAAGGTATCAATTTCCTACCCCATTTGGGTTTTTCTAGCTCTTCTTTTGGTTTATTTAACCTACAGGTACCTAAACTGGCCCAAGCCGACCTGCAAAACATCCAATTCAAAGCTTAATTGAGAGAATTCCATTCGAAATTTTCTTCATGGCCGTGTGACAGGTGTGTGCAGGTTTATTGGCCCATAGTCGCGCATCGTGCGCACGTGCACCAAAGTTACTATTTTTTCCAGCACCCTTCGCACACCTGTGTCCAAAAGTCTATTTTGGTCTGCACATTGGCGCTCAGTGCGCCTCTGTCTACTCTGAGACCCATGCACCTATGCAGAAAAATAAACATTGTAATCCTTTTCGTGATTTGGGGAAGGTCCCTAGCCTTCTTGAAGATGATTTCATGCATGTTGTAATCTGCACCACACTTAGTTCCCTCTCCATATAAAGGGATTAGTCGAAACACATAGGCACTTAGCGGGTTTAAAATCATTATTTCCTCTTTTGCTTTCATTTTTCCACATGGATGGCTTGCTTTGAATAAGGATATAAGTTGGAATCATTTGTAATCACATAAAGCTTGCATTGAGACTAGAAGTTGGATAACAATCGTTTAGTATGCTCTTCTCTCGCGCTTCAAAGCGACCTTGAGAATCAGAAAAAGGTTGTAGGACAATTTCATCTCCCTTAAAAAGAATAAAACCTTTAGGAGAGGAAAAAATCCCCATCGTGACTCCTCTTAGTTTATTTTTCAAACACATCTTAAAATTGTAATGGGCCCATACATGCTCACATGCTACAAAGATGGAAATTTACTTTCTTAGATTAAATCACTAGGGAAGTTTAAAGGTTTTTGTAATGGGCCCATACATGCCCACATGATCACAATCTATGATAGTTTCAAAGCTTTCTTAGATTAAATCACAATAGGGAGTTAAAGGAATAGTAAAGGACCCACATGTCCACATGCTAGTTTCCTAGGGACTTTTGAATTATGCAAGGTTGTACCAAAGGTATTTAGTTAATTAGGTAATCAACACTTGTAAGGACCAAGCGAAGTCCACAAATAGCAAGGTGACACCTAATTCATTAAAACATTGGCACACTTTCACTCATTCACACACAAAAGTCACCTATCGCTCACATAATTTCCATCTCGAAACTATTGAAATAATATAACTACGAAGAGCATTCTTATTATTATTGTTATTTTATTATTAAGATTAATCCCCTTTTGCGGATTGGTCATCGGACAATTATAAAGGGCAGAATAAGAAGTCGGCCCTAGTAGTTATTATTGAATACCTAGAATTAATTAAAGGTGGGTTTACCCACCTAGAGTGAGAGGTTGGCCCTGCCAGTGAAACCTCTTCACACATGCCAGTCTTGTATAAATAAGAGGCTAGTGCCTCACTTCTAACACACAACTCACTTTCTCATTATCTTATGAGGCAAGCTGCAATTACCAGAGAGAGGAGAAGAAGAGTGGTGCATCTCTTGGGGAGGACTATCTGTATTGGTTTGAGTTATTTCTTGAACATTGTATAAGCTATTTATGATAAGGAAGTGTTTTATGGGTTTTCTTCCCCTAGAGGGTTTCCCAGGATAAATGTTGTGTCTCTTGTGAATATGTATTTCTCAGTGATCTTGTTCTTATGATGCTCTTATCTATTGAAATGCAAAGAAATATAATAATGGCATAAACATTAACATGGTATTAGAGCCAACCTGAATGAATCATATTGCGCAAGAGGAAAAACGTCACTGTTACCGTACCCAAAAATTAGGGTTTTGAAAAAGTGAATCTTTTAAGCTCCCTAACCACCTAGAAAGTTGCGCCCTCCCCCAAGGATCATTTTGGCACTTAGAGTGCACCTTTTCAGTGGCTAGATCTCTTGGAAAGTGAAACCCTAGTTTCACAAAGTACTAAAAAACCAGAAAACCAGAGTACCAGAAGTACTAGAAGTAATAGAGTACCAAAAGTACCAAAAAACCAGAAGCACCAGTCCATAAATCCACAGATCAGATCTGAAGGGGTAAAAGTTGGATTTTTCAAAATCTGACTGCTCCAACTAACTCATCTCAACTCATCACATCTATCCCCTGGACCAAAATTTCAAAATTCGAAGTTTGAAAAATTAGGGTTTCCTCATAAAACCCTAAGTTGTAGTTGCAGTTGCAGTCTCAGAACCAGTTGCAGTACCAGGTGCAGTTGCAGCTGTAGAACCAGTTGCAATCACCTTTGAAGTTTTTGGTAATAATTACCGCTACTACTAGATGGAGCCACCACCTGCAAATGCTATCCGAGGTATGTACTCACATATGTTTAATGGTTAAACCCTAAAGAGTATTTGCAGGAGAAGGGATCTCTTGCCATAGATCCAGAAGGATCTCAAGATCTAAACACATTCAGAGGAATGCTGCAACCCAGGTGTGATTATTCTAGTATACATCTATTTGTTATGAAATTATCTTGATTAGTGTTGCATGTTGAAGCTATGATCAAATTATTAGAAGAATTAAAAGTTGATCATAGAGCTTATCCTCTAACCTAACCTTTTGTCAAGTTAGTGTATTGTCTTAGTACAAAATATAGGTTGAAGAAAGCACTCGTCACTTGAGTGAAGGAGACCTAGAAGAAAAGCAAGCACTCATTCTTGAGGA
>ML838708.1:22571-32905 GCA_009831015.1 Picea engelmannii
CTACTGTGATGATTGTTCGTGCTATTGCTTTATATTATCAAGAAGGATATTATTCTTGCTTGTTGTTTTGTTGACCTTGCTCCAGGTCACATGAGGAAGCTATAGTGAAGGTTGCAAAAGGCAACGTGCTAAAGGAGAGATCACAAATGAAGCAATCATCAGTGGAAAAGAAGAAGGTGGATCACTCAGAAGCTGCCATGACCCACGCTATTGAAGAATCCATATGAACTATAGAATATTAGCTCACATCAACTACAAGGCGCTACCGTACATATGCAAAGCTATCACAAGTTTACCAAAACTCAAGGTTGATCAAGAAGGCATATGCAATGAATGTGCACAACGGAAGAATATCAAGAACCCTTTTCCAAAGAGGGGCAACAAAGCAGAAGGAGTACTGGAACTCATTCATTCAGACGTGTGTGGCCCAATACCATTATCCTCCATTAATGGATTAAGATACTTAGGTCAGATAATGGAGGAGAATATACCTCAGAAGATCTCATGAACTTCTGCAAAGATGTTGGGATCAAGATCCCCAACAAAACGGTGTAGCTAAACGGAAGAACAGAACCATGCTAGAAGTTGTGAAGATCAAGATCTTCCTATGTGCTTATGGGAAGAAGCAGTAATGGCAGTTATTTATGTGCATAACAGATTATCCCCTAGTGCACTTGGGTTCAAGACCCCAGAAGAAATGGTCACTAGAAAGAAGCCATAGGTAAGCCATCTCAAAATATTTGGCTGTCCAGTATTTATTCATATACTGAAAGAGAAAAGAAAGAAGCTGGAACCCTCCGGAAAGAAGGGAATATTTGTGGGACACTGTGAGGTATCCAAGGCCTTCAGAATCTACATAACTGGTCATCACCATATTGAGATCAACAGGAATGTGACCTTTGATAAATAAGAAACACTTAAGAAATCGAGAAGATGCCAGCTTGAAGAAGTATATGAAGAGGAACCTGTAAATCCCAGGACTACAGAATCCGTGAGGGAAGTTCCCAGAGCTGCAGAACTTGTAAGGGAAATCGTAACTTCCCTTGATGAGGAGACTCTTAAAGATCATGATATAACAAAAGTTCAAGAAACTCCTCAAATGACCTTCTCCCATAAAACAAATCCTGCTTGGGCAAGAGAGCTTATTCAAGATGGAGAGAAGTATGGTGTTCCAGAAGGAACCATAAGACAGGTGAAAAGACCAAATCCATTCTCTAGTTACATGGCTTTGATGTGCAATCTACTTGATGAAGAACCTACAAGCTTTGAAGAAGCTATCCAAAATAAGGAATGGGCAGATGCCATAACAGAGGAATACCAATCCATAATAAAGAATGGTGTATGGGAAATAGTTCCCAGACCAAAAAGTAAGGATGTGGTATCATCAAAATGGATCTTCAAAATAAAACATGTTGTTGATGGAAGTATTGAGAAATATAAAGAAAGATTTGTCTCTCGTGGCTTTTCCTAGAAGGAAGGTATTGACTATGAAGAGACATTCGCTCCTGTGTCCAAATACACTTCGATCAGAACCATTATAGCTCTTGCTGCCAAGATGAAATGGAAGATGCACCAAATGGATGTGAAGACAACTTTCTTGAATGGTGTTATTGAAGAGGAAGTGTATATAGAGCAACCCCAAGGATTTGAGGTTGAAAACAGGAAGTCCCATGTCTACCGATTGAAGAAAGCCTTATACGGATTGAAGCAAGCTCCCAGAGCTTAGTATGGCCGTATAGACAGTTTCTTGACGAGCTTAGGTTTTACCAAGAGTAAAGCAGACTCAAATCTCTACTTCAAAATTATGGATAATGAACCAGTATTATTACTACTGTATGTGGATGACTTATTCTTAACTGGAGAAGAAAATCTCATCACTAAATGTAAATAGACTTGCCACAGAATTTGAAATGAAAGACCTTGGTCTAATGCATTACTTCTTAGGCCTTGAGGTATGACAGAGTCCAGAAAGAATCTTCCTTAACCAAGGGAAGTACATGATCAAAATCTTAAAGAGATTCGACATGCTAGAATGCAAGTCCATGAATACTCCCATGGAAGTGAAGTTGAAGCTGTTGGTCGATACTTCGTCAGACTTGATAGATGTACAGAGAGATTATTGGATCACTAATGTACTTGATGAACACGAGACCAGAAATATGTTTTGCAGTGAACACCTTGAGTCAGTTTCTGGTAGAACCCAGACGTGTTCACCTAGTGGCTGCAAAACATGTGATGAGGTACCTTAAAGGTACAATGGATTATGGTCTCAGCTATGATGGAGATCATGACTTCACATTGAGTGGATATACTGATGCAGATTGGGCAGGAAGCATTGCAGACATAAAAATAACTTTTGGATGTTGTTTCAGTTTGGGATCAACTATGATCTCGTGGCAGAGTAGGAAGCAATCCAGTATTGCTCTCAGCACAGCAGAAGCAGAGTACATTGTTGCATGTTCTGCTAGCTGTGAAGCTATATGGATTCGAAAGTTGTTGATAGGCCTATTTGAT
This sequence comes from Picea engelmannii, assembly GCA_009831015.1. Lineage (NCBI taxonomy): Eukaryota > Viridiplantae > Streptophyta > Pinopsida > Pinales > Pinaceae > Picea > Picea engelmannii. The sequence continues at coordinate 25,086 of ML838708.1, forward strand.
TTGGAGATGAGAGAAATCACGATTCTATGTGACAATCAAAGCTGCATTAAAATGACAGAGAATCTTGTGTTCTACAATAGGTCGAAGCACATAGAGATCCGCTATCATTTCATCCATGACATGGTATAGAGAGGAGCCCTGAAGCTCCAGTACATTAGCACGGATGAACAGGTTGTCGATGTGTTGACCAAACCTCTATCTCGTGTAAAGTTTGAACACTTTCGAGATAAGCTTGCTATAGTCCGAAAGGACCTTCCCTGAAAGGGGGAGTATATATATTTTCCTTGCTTCTGACCTCGTTGTTAGATGTAAAGCAATATGATTCATGCTTCTGACCTTGCTGTTAGACGTAAAGCATGACGCTGACCTAGTTGTTATATGTAAAGCAAGATGAGTCATGCTTCTGACCTTGCTGTTAGATGTAAAGCATGACGTTGTGTGTTCCTTGCTTCTGACCTCGCTGTTAGACGTAAAGAAAGATGAGTCATGCTTTTGACCTCACTGTTAGACGTAAAGCAAGATGAGTCATGCTTCTAACCTTGTTGTTAGACGTAAAGCATGACGCCATGTGATCCTTGCTTCTGACCTCGCTGTTAGACGTAAAGCAAGATGAGTCATGATTCTGACCTCGTTGTTAGATGTAAAGCATGACATCGTGTGATCCTTGCTTCTGACCTCACTGTTAGACGTAAAGAAAGATGAGTCATGCTTCTGACCTCGCTGTTAGACGTAAAGCATGACGTCATGTGATCCTTGCTTCTGACCTCACTGTTAGATGTAAAGCAAGATGAGTCATGCTTCTGACCTCGCTGTTAGATGTAAAGCATGACGTCATTGATTCCTTGCTTCTGACCTAGTTGTTAGACGTAAAGAAAGATGATTCCTCGCTTCCGACCTTGTTGTTAGACGTAAAGCGAGATGTTGATGTGTTCCTTGCTTTTGACCTCGTTTTTAGACGTAAAGCAAGACGAGTCATGCTTCTGACCTAGTTGTTAGATGTAAAGCATGACGTTGTGATTCCTCGCTTTTGAACTAGTTGTTAGACGTAAAGCGAGATGATGATATTCATTGCTTCTGACCTAGTTGTTAGACGTAAAGCAAGATGTGACTAACACTGAGCTACCAGCTTATCATCTATGACATTGAGCCAGCGTAGTACTGTGATGTGCCAGCCTAGTGCTGTGATGAGGTATCATTTTATTGATACATATTGATGCAGATGATGATGGCATTCTTTCGAGAATGATGATGCTACCGATGAAGAAAAAATCCGACGACTCATAAATGTGCTAGCCAATGTTTCAAGATGATATTGACGATACTGTCCTCCTGATGCCACTGATGATGCAGACCTCTCTCGCCTGATGTTGATGAAGAATACCCTTCTTGTTAAGGGGGAGTGTTGAAATAATGTAACTGCGAAGAGAATTCTTATTATTATTGTTATTTTATTATTAAGATTAATCCCCATTGTGGATTAATCATGTCGTTAATTGTATAAGGACCAAATCCCCTTTTTCGGATTGGTCATCAGACAATTATAAGGGCAGAACATAGATGATTTTAGGGGCTAAATTTCGCTCATGGGCTAATTTTCCATGGTTTTTCCAAAAACGAGATTTGTTATTTTAAAAATGATTCGCCCAAATTCTATATGATAAATTTATTTTACCTTAAAAATTGCCAAAATTTTATAAAAACTATATAAAATCCTTAGAAATTTGAATATTTTTACAAAAATATCGCCAAACATTTATAGTTGGCATATGAAGGATTAGTAAGATTCACCAAGGTTTCTATATTTTAAGACAAATTTCCATTCTTAAAATCATCCCTAGGGCAGAATAAGAAGTTGGCCCCAACAGTTATTATTGAAGACCCAAAATTAATTGAAGGTGGGTTTACCCACCCAAAGTGAGAGGTCAGCCCTGCCAGTGAAACCCCTTCACAGGTGCCAGTCTGGTATAAATAAGAGGCTAGTGCCTCACTTCTAACACACAACTCACTTGCTCATTATCTTATGAGGCAAGCTACAATTACCAGAGAGAGGAGAAGAAGAGTGGTGCATCTCTTGGGGAGGACTATCTGTATTGGTTTAAGTTATTTCTTGAACATTGTATAAGCTATTTATGATAAGGAAGTTTTTGCTGGGTTTTCTTCCCCTAGAGGTTTTCCTAGGATAAATGTTGTGTCTCTTGTGAATGTGTATTTCTCAGTGATCTTGTTCTTATGATGCTCTTATCTATTGAAATGCAAAGAACTATAATAATGGCATAAACATTAATAGAAACGTGGAGGTCAAAGTAAGTTTCCTCCAAAGGGATTCCGAAACACCCCACCCATTTCTTGACGAAACTATCCACTCCCATTTAATTTCAATGAGATTGGTTCACACCCCCAATCTCTCAAACAATCACATCTAAATTTTTTCTAAAAACTCACTAAGTTTTGCCTCTACAGGAGGTGCCAATAGAAATCCTTTAGTCTAGGTAGGATTTCAGGGATAGGCATCCAAATAACTCCCCGTTATCTGGTTCTCACATTTTTAAAACAATAGAAGTTGTCAAATAGGGAACTTTAAATCCTCCAAGTCAAGTGTTCCTAACACCATAAGGCAGGGATATACCCATGAAGGGTTGAAGGTCAAGGTCTGGTTGTTCTGTGTGTCCCCCCTTGAGGCACCCACCTCTTAGACAGGATCCAGCTCGTGACCCATTTCTTAGATCGAAAATCTAAATGCCGCACTTTGACCGAGGTACCCAGTGACCAAATTTTAGAACATCTACCCAAGTGGAAATTGTGGGCTACAATTGCACCTTGATCGGATTTTGTGTGGCTATTGGTAAATATCATCAATTCTTTCAGGATATGCCCCCTTTACCCCTCATTATAACTGATTACTTCATCATTCACTAGTTTCTCTTACGGTGACTTCAGACCCCACTGTTGAGTACTATTGGAAGGTCCAGTGCTATTTGAGAGGAAGGACGTTACATCTTTTAGGACATGAGAATTTGTTTTCTTTGATCCCCCACGCAGACAAAACCCACTTATCCATATATATGCTTCTTTATTAAAACACTTTATGTATGATGCACTTTTGATTACATTTGATTTAGATATTGTGTAAAGTTCAAAAATTGCAACACAATGCTCTTGTTTATTTATCACTCTCACCACCATTTGCACACATCCACTCAGCTAATCGGACATCATAGGGGACCAACAAAACCCCCGTCATTCCAGACGCTTGCTGAACCTCCCTCCTATTTTAGGGGGAGTTCCTAGTCCCGCCAACTCATCGATTCCACCTTCTCACACCCCTGTGAGTGCCATTGTCTTAGGATTAGATTTGCTTGGTTCCACCTTAATTGGGTCCAATTCCCAAGGTCCACCATCCACTCACTCTCCTTTACATGAAAGCAGGGGGCCAACTTCCTCTCAAGGGGGAAGTACCAACCCACCTAGCCCCCCTCAAGGGTCAGGTTCACAGAACACTCACACCATGGCTGGAACTAATCCTCTGCCACCTCTCCAGATGCCATATTTGGCCTCTATTAACATACCAGATCTAAGCAAACTCACAAATGACCCTATATTTCTTCACCCCACATGGCCTGCAATGCCTACCAAACTACCTTCAAATATCCCCAAGTTTGAAGGGAAGGCAGGAGATGACCCTGCCAACCACGTCATGAATTTCCACTTATGGTGCTCTTCCAATAGCATTATGGATGATTCCATCCGACTATGATTATTTCAATGCACACTCACTGGCCCATCAACTAAATGGTATGTAGATGAAAAATCAGGGTCCCATGCGACTTTCGAGTCCTTGGCCAAAGAATTTTTTACCTTCTTCCAATTACCAATCCGCCATGACAAAGGTCTTGAACTACTCTCTAATTTTAAACAAACCTCGGCCACACATATCATTGATCACATTCACGAGTGGCATCGACGACATAGTTTGTGCAAAGAAGAAACCACCAAACAACAGTGTCTTGACTGGTTTCTCAGATCACTTGTCTCTCTCCTCAGTAAATATGTGGCTTCCACCTTCCCTCAATCAGAAGAAGAAGCCATCAGTAAGGCTTAACAATATGACCTCATCTATTATCAATCAGGGTACTTGTACTCAATACTTCCTGATCTCCCAAAACTCGTGCCATTTGGCCAAGATAAACCTGGGATGTCTCACTCAATAGACAGATTGATTGGTAACACCATGCACCACAACCCCAACAACCACCAATGTATGGCACACCTCAATATCCACCGACATATGGGGGAACCTATTATTACTCTCCACCCACTTATCAATAACCATACCTTGTTGCTCTCCCTCCACCCATCAGTGGGCCACTGCCAGCACCCACAATACACCCACCTATCCATAAAAGTTCTGGTACCCCCTCTACCTCATCTTATACTCTAAATACTAGTGAAAACACCATGCCTTCCTATGTACCTTACGAATCATTACCACAAAATAATCCACACTTTCCATTTCCTAGCCCTCCCTAGCCCATGGCTCCACCACAAGGACATCCTCATGCTAGGGTGAATTTTGTTCAACTCTCTCCTGTTTAGCAATATCAAAATTTCGAACAGTTGAATATGGAAAATCCAACCCATCTGTCGAATAATGCCAAAAATAAAGGAAAAAACCGGAACAATAACAACCCAGGTCAAGGCAAGAATCACCCCCAACATAACCAACCTACTGGGGGAAACCAGAACCAAGGGAATCAGAACCCTCAAGGGGGCAACAACAACATACGTTAAGGGAAAAATAATAACAATCTTTGAACCAACTTCCCTTGTGTCCTTTGCGGTGAGTTCGGTCATTATACTCATCATTGCCCCCAAATCGTTGATTTTAAATGGATGAAAGACTCAGTGAATGGACCACATACTCCAGCACCGCCTGCCCCTCAGCAGGCCCCACAACAATACGTGTAACAACCACCCCCATCCGTGCTGCAAAACCCCATTCCACACCAGGGTGTGATGAAAATCCAACAGGACGTGCAACCTACCCAATCACATTTGGGACAGTATCTCAATCCAAACAACCTCATAGATCATACTATCCTACTCACCAGTGAGGAAGAAGTCCTTCTGCAAACACATAGTCATCAATACCGTGCACCCACTGAGTCTCCTCCCATTACCCCAGAAACAGTCCCAGCATCAACGAGACCCCTTTTGATGATCCCTTGCCCTAACGTGGAAACACCTCTTCGCATCCCTCACATCCCATTATGCAGAAATGTCCACAACCCGCAGGCTGGGGCGGCTCATAATTATAGTTTGGTCAATGACTTAGCATAGTCCTCGGCTTCCATGTCAGTCTTAAAAGTCCTTCAAACTTGTCCCACTCAGCGGAAATCATTACTTTCCACCTTGGGGGCAGTCGAACCTGCAGATACTCAAATCATCACATTTGATCTCGACAGTGGAGAGCCTCGTCTCCTTGCTCTCATCGCTTTTCAAATCCCAGTGAAAATTTGAAACATCATGGTTCATTGGTGCATCATCGATGAAGGTGCATCCACATGCTTCAAGTCCAAGTGAGTATGGTAGAAACTTGGTTCCCCCAAACTCATACCATCTACCATTACCTTAAGAGCTTATGACATATGACCATATTCTCCCGAAGGGCTCTTCCAAAATGTCCCTATAGAACTAGGGGGCAAGACCATTCTCATCGACATTGAAGTTATCAATGCCCCACTCGATTACAATATCTTGTTCAGTCGTAGCTACATGTACGCTATGAAGGCAGTTGCCTCTTCTGTCTTTCGAACTATGATGTTCCCCCATAATGGGAAGATCATAAAAATTGACCAAGTTTCACATTATGAGCCTAACCCTTCTGCCAACATCGATAACATTCTCCCCCTCATCCACAGTAATTCTGAAGCATACCCACTCATTGAAATGGGTCCTGGAATTTTCAAAGACCCATCATTGTTAGGAACTTACCATGGGGCACCACCGCTCCTTTATCCTTCCAATCAGGTATGTTTCGTATCATCCAAAGGAAATGACCTTGAGAATACCCTTCCTCCCAGGGAGGCTTCTCTCATACTTGACATCCCACTAGTCGTAGAACCCCTCCCTCACGAGCCTCCTGCAAACTCATCGGCTCCACTAGTTCATGATTTCACCTCACCCCAAGGCCATATCCCAGTCTGGGAGACAGTTCCCCAAGCCATTACTCAAATCCCCTTCTTTTACCCTCCACCAGGCGTACAAGATTTCCAAGTAGCCTCAATGATTACTCTCCCTAATATGGTGTTGGCAATCCCAGTTTGGTATTTACATCCACTAGAGATGGTTCCTTAACCATCCCTTCCCCACCAAACATAAGGAATCCCAATGACGATTTCCATACTCACTTCCGCCATACCCTCTACACCCCCACTCACTAACCTCCCTGCCACAACTGGGGGCAGGCGAAAGAAGAAGGAGCCCATAGCTCCACTTCTGCCATGCGTTCAACCTCCTTGTGTGTTATGTGAGAAATATGGGCACACAACCAACAAATGCCCATCTCTACCTAAATTACGTAACCTAATTCAACTCAATCAAACACCATCACTGTTCGTCACTTTAGCACGTACTGTCGCTACCTCCCCTACCTAAAAGTAACAAAGGGTTGCGAATCAAATTCGCTTGCGTCATATGTTCAGAATATGGCCATTATACACACCATTTCCCAGTGCTTCCTCACTTCCGATAGACGTTAGTAGCAGTACACCAAAGCTTCCAACATGAACCCAATCCAGCGACATCATCCCCACCAAGCATCACTGACATCCATTATGTCATGACTTCAGTCAATGAACGTTTGAGATGCCCTTGCTTTCTATGCGAATCCTTAGATCATTTTACATACCAATGTCCTATGATCATTGAATACAGGCGACGCCAATCGACCCTGATTCAACTTCCTGCACCCCTTACAGAATCGATGATTGACCTTACCTCATCACTAGAGATTCTTCATGTTATTTCTCCTGAACCAGAAGCACTCCTTCTTCCTCCATGGTATTTGGATGACTTACATGAGGATTTACCCCCAAATCCCCCAAATTCTCCCGTTCATTTCCCCACATAAATTTTACATCCAACTACCATTAGTACTCCCCAGTACCTTGATATTGTCCCAAACTATTCCACTCGTGCACACGGTTTCCTTCACTTACTACGCCACGACATCCCATTTCACTGGGATGAACATGCCAAACAAGCGTTCAACGATCTTAAAATGACACTTTCTAACGCCCCTTTAATTATTTCACCCGACTATAATCGCGACTATATCCTCTACATATCAGCATCAGTTGTCTCAGTAGCAGGAGTTCTCGTTCAAATCGGTGATGATGATCGTGATCATGTCTATTACTACATTAGTAAAAACCTCTCAGGGCCACCCTTGAAGAATCACGAAGAGAAACTATCCCTCACAGTCTAGAAACTGCGTCATTACATTCTTCTTCGCACGGCTAAAGTCGTAGAAAATTCCAACCCCATGCAATACTTTCTCATTTATTGGCAAATTAATGGCAAATTTGCCCGATGGATCATTATCTTTTAGGAGTATGATCTCAAATTTTCAACACCTAAGAGAAAGAAATCTCTCATCCTCACCAAACTTGTCATGGCCTTCCCCTCTGATACTACCAGTGCCCCTATCAATACCGACTACCCCGATGAACATCTCTTTTATATCACTTCGGATGATCCTTGGTATGACGACCTCCTCGTCTACCTCCGAACCCAAAATTTTGGTAAGCACCTCTCACAAG
>ML838708.1:32937-43994 GCA_009831015.1 Picea engelmannii
CCCCCCCCCCCCCCCGATATCTCCTCATCAAAGATATCTTATATTAGCAAGGGGTCAACACCATACTTCGTCGATGCTTGACTATTGATGAGGCTAATAGAGTCGTGAACGACTACCATAGCAGCGCATGCGGGGGCCATCTTTTGAGAATGTCCACTGCTTAGAAAATCATCTGAGCAGGTTACTTTTGGCCTACATTGTTTCACAATTGCATTCACGTTGTGAATCGATGCAATAAATGTCAACTTTACGCCAACAAAGCACAAGCCCCACTTGCTCTTCTCCACCCAGTCATTACTGCAGGCCCCTTTTATAAATAGGGCATCGACTTCATGACTTGTAACCCCCCATCCAGCAATGGACACAAATACATTATCATTGCAGTCGATTACTTAAAAAAATGGGTTGAAGCCATGCCCACCTTCAACAACACCGCTAACATTGTAGCGTGTTTTTTTTAATCACGTTATATCCCTCTTTGGAGTACCACTCCAACTAGTTTTCGATCACGGGAAACATTTCGAGAATGAGATTTTTGTCGAACTCTCATCACGGTTGGGATTCTCCCACAAGTTCACCTCACCATATTACCCTCAGTCTAACAAACAGGTCGAAGCAGTTAACAAGGTCCTCAAGACCATGTTATATTGCACAGTTAACAAACATAAGACCAATTGGCATCATATGTTATTTTCCGCGCTATGGGCTTACTGTACGGTCATGAAAATGGCCATTGGTTTCACACCCTTTCATCTAGTCCATGGGGTCGAGGCCACTTTTCCTATCGAGTGAAAAATTCCCACCTTATGCATCACAATTGAGCTATTACTTGACACTGCTCCAATGGAGCAGCATTTGTTGAACTTAGAGTCAGCCAAAAAATGGTCAAAAGCTACATCTGCGCATACAAACAACCAAACAATAGTATAAACATCTATACAAAATACACATGTCATACTATCTCACAAATCAACATATCAAAATCACAAACATACCTTGGTGGTCAAACACCTCCCTCGGAGGTAACACAATATCTGGATCACCGCAGAAATACACTCCACAATACGAATACCGTAGTATGATCTGAGGCATTTGTCGCCACACCTATGTTGCCTCGACCATGAAAAAATGGCCACCCTCACCAACACCGTGGTGAACCAAAATCGTCAACCACGGCATCAGCTGCGGCTCTCGCACACCAGGTGCGCCCAATAAAACTCTAGGGCGCAACATCGATACCCTCTCCAAAAACTAGGCCACCAAGATGGACCCAAAGGCAAAATCCCCTGAGTTCGTAGTCCGACATCTGTCCAACTGCCCTACCATCTTGGCATGCAGCATCAAGCCCCAGGAAAAATTCTCTCCTACCAGTGCCCTCCCCATAATCCTCAGCTGACCATCACTGATCCACTGAATCGCGAGGGACCCATATACCCTCACAATCATCATTGCTACACATCGATGAACTAAAGCATCCATAGCCCCGATACTCACTATGGAGCCTGACATAAAGTTCTCTATAAAATAGTACCTCTGACTAAAGGTAGCCAACTGCCCATTCCCAGGTAACATGGGCTCCACCGGTAGGGGTGTCCCCTGAAAAGAGAGCCCAGTCAGAAAATACACATCCTGCACCACAGTGAAGGCTAGCTGCTCTCCCCACACAATAAAACAATGCAGATCCAGACTCCACATCTGGATCAAAAACTATAGAAGATACTCTTGAGCCCGTATCAATGGGCACTCGAAGAACTTCAGCAGCCCACACGTTGCCAAAATGGCACGAACCCCCGACTCCTCAATAGCCACGACATCCCTCAACTGTGACCAGTCCCTCTCTCTCTAGTGGACCAACATCGTACAAATGATCGCCTGCAACCACATAAATATAGTCCTAGATCAGCCATCTCGAACATAAACACATTAAAATCTCCAACAAAGATGAGTTTTGCACCCATCATCCTTGCCCACAAGGCACGACTGTTTAACCCATAGGCGCACACATATGCGTGCCTGTTCATCCCACAGGCGTGCACATATGTGCGCTTTTTCACCCCACAGGCGTGCACACATGCATGCATGTTCATCTCACAGGCGCGCATGAGTGTGCACCTATCTGCCATACAGAGGAGCCTCCATGCGTCCTTGTCACAAACACAGGCGTGCATCACAACGGGCTTGTCCACTACACAGCCGCACAGCCATGCACAACTGTAGCAAACAGGCGCGCATACCATGCGTGCCTTCTTCCCCCCTATGGGCACACCCATGCGTGAATATCTGGATAATAGGTGCGCACCCGTGCATGCATATTTCTGGATTACCCGTGCACTAGGGGGCCCACACCCATAAAAACCCCTGTACAGCCCTCCATACAGGCCCTGCCCACAAATTTAAAACCTACTTCTATGTAGGACGATAAGACTACTAACCTGAAGCTCGCTGGTCTTGAATCGGCTGCCTCGTTCTCCCGGAATCTCCAAATCTCCTCTGAATACCTCTCGTCCAATCACTCTAACAACAAGTACAAATGAGGTGGAAATGTGGGCCCTATAACTATATATAGCCCTTTTTCACCAAATTTCCAAACCCCATTTCGAGAGCTCCGGGTGTTTGTTTTTCGATCCGTCTTCAGCCATAGGATTAACATCCCATCATCTACGTCAAGACAGTCCCTGGGCCATTTTTTATCCTTAGCCCCTGGGGCACCATTTTTTTCATACCCCGTCCAGGTACGCATGCTCATGTTCAAAATTATCAAATACATGTTTATATGTTCGATTCTCTTCAGATATTGTTCACGTCGGGTATTTGGTTTTCATGTGTGCAGGTACTTGGTCATCATACATCAGCGCAACCCCTTCAAGTATATAATCAACACTGGCATGTAATCATTCCCTCTGAATCTAAATTGCATCTCCAGTCACACCCTCTGAAATTCACCTTAGGGTCCCCATATTTGGCTTTGCAGTACTGCCACCTCCTTTGCATTTTGGGTACTGTCACTCGGTAGCACTCTCCACCACATGAGTTGTCCCATTCATAGCACCCCTTGGCACTTCGACACTCATGTTTTTTTTCAACCCTTTAGGGATGGGAGTCTCGATAGTCTTACATCATGTCATAAATCAGCCACATACTTCCTCTCCTCATTTTGCTAGCTTTCCCAATGGACTTCCAAGTTATCTCTTCACAGTTCTATTTTGACTGCACCTCTGTAGTATTATTAACCCTGCATGTCATCCACCATCAGTTTGCTCATCCAAAAATTTCCCTCCATTTCATCTACCTCATACAGAAACCCACCCATGGGGCCCCCAACCTCCACCAGTTCTCTAAGCAAATTGCACCCTAACCGGCCCAACCATATTGTATTAGGGCACCCGTTTCTGTATTTGTACACTCATCCCAAATTATTCTTTATTCATTTGGTACTTGGAAAAAGCCTTTGTTTCCAACATTTACATATCTTTTTGCTGCCACCTTTGGTGACCATCTTCCTTTTTAGCAAATTCAACCCATGTCACCCTTGGTTGGGGCACTCCTTATCATCTACTCCTATTGACATCATCCATATACTCTGAGTATCCCTCATTCCATCTACCTCTATTCTCAGAGTTTGTTCACTTTGTCCCGCCTCTGACACAACTTATCCCCCGTCGTGTTGTCCCCCTGACACTCGACCTAGTTGAACGGTTGCGACCACTTATCCTTCACATATATCCCCAACCAAGGGAAGTCTTGAAGTCTCCACACATCTTGACTTCGTTTATGTACCTCCTCAGTTCCTAACCTCACCTAGTAGATTTCCTGAATTGCTCTCGCCAGTGGACCGACATCATACAAATGATTGCCTGCAACCACATAAATACAGTCCTAGATCAACCATCTCGAACATAAACACATTAAAATCTTCAAAAAAGATGATTTTTTCACCCATCAGCCTTGCCCCCAAGGTGCGGCTATTTAACCCACAGGCGTGCACATATGCGCGCTTGTTCATCCCACAGGCACGCACACATGCGCGCTTATTCACCCCACAGGCGCGCACACATGCACGCCTGTTCATCCCACAGGAACACATGAGTGTGCCCCTGTCCACCATATAGAGGAGCCTCCATGCACCCTTGTCATGGACACAGGCGTGCATCACAACGCGCCTGTCCACTACACATCCGCTCACCCATGCGCAGCTGTAGCAAACAGGTGCACATACCATGCGCGCCTTTTTCCCCCCTACGAGTGCACCCATGCATGAATATCCAGATAACAGGCGTGCACCCGTGTGTGCGTATTTCTGGATTTCCCGTGCACTGGGGGGGCCACACCCATAAAAACCCTTATACATCCCTTCGTACAGGCCCTTCTCACAAATTGAAAACCTACTTCTATGCAGGATGATAAGACTACTAACCTGAAGCTTGTTGCTCCTGAATTGGCTACCTCGTTCTCCCAGAATCTCCAAATCTCCTCTGAATACCTCTTGTCCAGTCACTCCAACAACAAGTACAAATGAGGTGGCAATGTGGCCCTACAGCTATATATAGCCCTTTTTAGCCAAACTTCCAAACCCCATTCCAAGAGCTCCGGGTGTCTGTTTTTCGATCCGTCCTCAGCCACGAGATCAACATCTCGTCATCTACGTCAAGACAGTCCTTGGGCCATTTTTTATCCTTAGCCCTCGGGGTGCCATTTTTTTCATACCCTGTCCAGGTACACATGCTCATGTTCAAAATTATCAAATACATGTTTGTATGTTCGATTCTCTTCAGATATTTTTCACGTCAGGTATTTGGTTTTCATGTGTGCAGGTACTTGGTCATCATACATCAGTGCAACCCCTTCAAGTATATAATCAACACTGGAATGTAATCATTCCCTCTGAATCTCAATTGCATCTCCAGTCAAACCCTCTAAAATTCACCTTTAGGGTCCCCATATCTTGCTCTACAGTACCGCCACCTCCTTTGCATTTTGGGTACTGTCACCCGGTAGCACTCTCCACCACATGAGTTGGCACATTCATAGCACCCCTTGGCACTTCGACACTCATGTTGATTTTCAACCCTTTAGGGATGGGAGTCCTGATAGTCTTACATCACGTCGTAAATCAACCACATACTCCTTCTCCTCATTTTTCTAGCTTTCCCAATGGACTCCCAAGTTATCTCTTCACGGTTCTATTTTGACTGCACCTCCATAGTATCATTAACCCTCCATGTCATCCACCATCAGTTTTCCCATCCAAAAATTTCCCTCCATTTCATATACCTCATACAGAAACCCACCCATGGGTCCCCCAACCTCCACCAGTTCTCCAAGAAAATTGCGCCCTAACTGACCCAACCATATTGCATTGGGGCACCCGTTTCTGTATTTGTACACTCATCCCAAATTATTCTTTATTCATTTGGTACTTGTAAAAATCCTTTGTTTCCAACATTTACATATCATTTTGTTGCCACCTTTGGTGACCATCTTCCTTTTTGGCAAACGCAACCCATGTCACCATTGGTTGGGGCACTCCTTATCATCTACTCCTATTGCATCGTCCATATACTTCAAGAATCCCACAGGCCATCTACCTCTATTCTCTGAGTTTGTTCACTTTGTCTCACCTCTGACATAGCTTATCCCCCGTCGTGTTGTCACCCTGATACTCAACCTGGTTGAACGGTTGCGGCCACTTATCCTTCCCATATATCCCCAACCAAGGGAAGTCTTGAAGTCTCCATACATCTTGACTTCGTTCATGTACCTCCTCAGTTCCTAACCTCACCTAGTAGATTTCCCGAAGCCCTTTGCTTCTTGGAGTCGCATCCCCCTTTTGTCGACGTTGGCACAATTTCTAGAAGGGAAACAGTATCTTAACTCTCATTTCCTTTCCAAAGAGAGGTCTCGAATGGCATAGGGAGAATCATAATTGCTCCCTGCTGTCATTGACCCCCATAACATTTGACATCAACACTTTCTCATGTTATGGTGGGTCTTACTTTGCAACTATTGCAGTTGTTTCTTATATCCGCCGAAGACCTTTGAACTTGGTTGGGCTATCAATGCCCACAACATCCGTGATACTTCTTATAGGTATCCTTGCCCATTTTTCAGAGTATGTTCCTCACCAAACTCGTCCTCTTCCTTTATCAGAACCGCCCCTGAGGGCGGTGCAGTGATCTACATCAACACACAGTTTCAGTCACTGTACTATCGCTCTTTCTTACAACGACACTCTTAGTAGAAGAAACATTGATGAATTTCGGCTATACGTATGCTCCTAACCTCATCCTTTAGGGGGCATTTGTTATCACTGAAATTTCATCCGCAAATGGTTACAGGAATCCAACATCTTCAAACAATTATGAGGTCACCCATGGACCAAAATTACCAAAAAACATTTCCAAAAGGTCCAAAAACTATACAACCAGTGATAAAATTAAGGTGCGCTATGACTACACAGGGCCCGCGTGCACATGCGCGAACCAGAAATGCATGAAAAGCGCACATGCGCACGATGCACAACTGTGGTTGCTAAAAGCCGCACACACCTGAGAATAACGCATTTATGAGATTGGTCGGCCTCCCACCCACTTCTGGTTCAGCTTCCAAGTTGATTTGACATCCAAATCTTGGTTGGATCTGACTGGGTGGCTGGTCAAAGACCTAAAAATGCCCTAAACAACCCCTTTTCACACTTAAAGCTGGTTGCACAATACCTCAAAGTGGTGTTGTAAAACAAGGCCATGGGTGCACTACATTTTCAAGGAATTCATTTGCAAGGTTATGCTGCTGCTATTCTCTTGGGGAATCCTGTTTTCTCATCAAGAGCATACTAGCATCATTACATTTGGGCAATCCATCTCACCTCTTGAGTGGATTAGCTTGGGATTCTTTCATCATTTCTTTCAAGTTTCAAAGTTGTAAGAAGAGTTTAGTTGTGGGGGTCCAAGAGCCCTCCCTTGGAGGAAGAAGGGACCCAAAGTCCTATTTCTTCTTGGTGTTTTCTTTTCACTAATATAATCCTTACCATTGGTGACATGAGTCTTAATTGTTTCTTGTTCTTATGTCCTTATGCTCAATAGTTTAGTTGTCCTTTCATTTTCTAGTTTAATTCTTAGCTTAGTCTTTTATGTTTCTTTCTCTATCCCTTTCCTTTACAGTTGTCTTGCTTAGCTAACCCAACTAAGCTTGTAAGCACCTTTGTTATGCTCATTTAGGTAACAAAAGAAGCACAACACTTATAATTATCTTTAAAAATGTATTATCTAGTAGTTTTGATCTTTATAACTTTTGATTCAACCTAAATTTCAATACTACCCAAAATAATCAACCAGATACAATAATAAGGGTTAAGAAGATACAATAACAAGGGAAATAGCTGTGAAGCAGCTAGTCCCTACCTCGTTTGAATTTTAAGTGGAGTGCATTTTTCAAAGTAACATCACCCAATGCTAAATCGATCTGAAATTAACAAGGCTTAAATTCCATTTGTCGACAGTCTTAACTTCCCAGTATTACTGGAACTCAATTTCATTATAAGGATTTTTTAGTGGAACCGTTGATCTCATCGTCGTAATCATTCTAAGATTCTGTAAACATGCGTAAAGCATAGCATAGAAGGGGACCCTTAATTAATGTGTGATTTTGTTATCCTTCCCAATTCCTTAGACTAAAATGTAAACCTAGAAATCCCTCACATTTTTTTCCCTCAGACTTTCCCTTTCTTAATTATCAATTTGATCAACGATCCATGATGTGAATGGTGATTTAATTTCTGAGAGGTAAAAAAAAATTATACGTAAGTTCCTGTGAACATAGGACGCATGCATGATGCATTGTGGCAAGGACTCAAGCATATCGTCGTTGATTCAATTATCTATCGAAATCTTGATTGCTCAGATGGAGTTTACTCTGACTGTTAACTACTAAAATAAGTTATCTTGATCAAGTTACTCACTGAGTTTTTTTATGCCCCTTTTCTAGCTTTGAAGATGTACATACAACAGGTGATTATTGAGGGTTTCAAAAGTTATTTGAACCCTATATTCACACACACTATAGTCATCCATTGAATCCATTGAATCAAAAAGCATAATCATGTGGTTAAATACTCTATATTACATCCAAGTCTTGGCGGAATTTGAACCCTGCATCAATTGATAACCATTGTCGAATATTTTTCAGGGAATTCCTAATTATTTGGAATTGGCCAGAAATTGCAGTTTGGTTGAATCAAGGTTCTATTATTTGGAATTGGCTAGAAATTGCAGTTTGGTTGAACCGGGGTTTCTAATAGAAGCTCATATTAGAAACTAAATCTTAAAAAAATACACAGGCATGACATTCAAAACAACAAAATCTAGCTATCATGCTCAAAACTACAGTACAAAGTGAACCTGATAGAAAAGTTCAGGTATGAGAAAGCGATTGTATGAGGTCTCATTTACGCTAGTTTTTGTTGCATGGGGGATCTTCTTTTTCCTTAATTCTCAAACCGGTCGGAGTGATGGCTTTCGAGGTAAAATTTTGTCGATTCTTTTATTTTTTTTGTAAACGTCTATTGATTTTTTGAATGATGTTGATGTCTTCTCTAATTCCTGTCGATTAAAACTTTTTTGGTCATGCTGATTTTAGTAGCCAATATTTTCCAGGGTTTTAAAATTACTTTTTCCTGGTCGTTTCAAATGGTGATGGAAGCAAAAAGCTAGTGTATGGTGGGAACTCAACATCAAATGGTTAGCGTAAAAATGAGTATCCCAAAAACAAACAACTTGCATTCCACCGAAAACAAATTCTCTGTTCTTAGTACTCTGCCAAATTTCACAAATCACAAATAAACCTTGAGCATAATCCAATCATGCTATTATGAGGCAACAATGTTGATATTTTGTAAACTCAAAATCTAAAGATAACCCTTTTGTTGTCAAGCTCACATGAATCCTAGTAATTATATTGTTCCAATGATTGATTTTCCCTACCCATCAAAATCTAAACTAGAGACTGAAGGTTTTAGATCCCTTCTCGATTGTCTAGTCTTTTCATTAAAATGTTTTATTAGTTAAAAAGGAGTCCGAGCAATTTTATTTCGGGTCCTCATCTAAAATCTTCTTAAGCTAAGTGATCAAAACAAATTTATTGTTTTCTTGGTACTTCCGTCCTTGAACCCTCACCCTCGGCAACGACCTGCAAGTGAAAAGCGCTCATTGGAAACTTAAGAAAACCCAACCGTCATTTGTGTCGACGCTTGATTTTGGTTATAACTCATCATTCATGTCAGATTTACAACCCGACTGATTATTCGTATACAAGATTGTGGTTGTTTGGATTTAACTCGCAGTGTTGGATGCGAATTTTGATGGGTTTTGTTTTCATTGATCATCACGACTAACAATTTCAGGCATTTAGTTTCATGTGGCGAAGAACTTCGATGTATGGCGTAGAGGTTATTGCCTTGGAGTTCTGGAATTTGGAATTTCTTTTATCTTTGACCGCAGCTCAAACGCTTGACTGGAAGGTGAAGGTGAGAAACTCCATATAGACAACCTAATTTGATGAATCAAATTATTGATGTTTTTGAATTATACTTATTTACGTACAAATAGATAGAAAAGCAAAGAAAGGAAGTTTACTTTATCTGTACAACTGTAGTTGAAATAGCCCGCAACAGGCACAGCTTGTACTAGGGATTGAAGCTTGCTATTGGGTCAATCAATGTAGCAATTTCTAAAGTGCCATGGCTATGGCTATGGCAGTCCATTAGCCCACGTCTTTTAATGAACAGGTGAAAATTGTCCAGGCTTTGTTTTTTTAGGCAGTGTTCTTTAAAGCTTTGGTCTATCCATCAGAACACAGTTACATAGTTAAGACGAAGATAATATATGGATATTGATGATTCAGACAATACTGGGATGCAGGTATAGCAATGAAGAATAAAAAGGGATGCAGATATGAGGGTCTTGGATATCAAAGGCAGCATCCTCGGAGTTTGGAAATTATACATACACCTCCATCTGATGTTTGAGGCGGTGGCGAGGTGGGGATGTTTATAAACTTTGACAATTGAGGAAAAGAAATGGCATACACAACACTATTAATGTGGCATTACCGAACATTCAACCAATAAAGAATTTTATTTGTAAAATTGAAAAAATAAAAAAGTGATTTATTTTTAATCATAAATAGATTTAATAGTGAATTAAAAAAAAACTTTATGAAACTGTGTAAAAAAACATACAACAGTTAATGTAGCAAATTGCACCCATTAATAGAGGTAAAGCATCTAGGCAATTGCTATAGTCCCTAGCAATTGCCTAGATGGGGCGAGGCAGGACTAATAAGGGTTAAGAAGAGTACACACAAATGCAATTAATAATGAATGTATCCAAGTCACACTGTATAGACCAATATTCTAATTGCATTAATAAAGGTTCTACAGTTAATGTAGCAAATTGCACCCATTAATAGAGGTAAAGCATCTAGGCAATTGCTATAGTCCCTAGCAATTGCCTAGATGGGGCGAGGCAGGACTAATAAGGGTTAAGAAGAGTACACACAAATGCAATTAATAATGAATGTATCCAAGTCACACTGTATAGACCAATATTCTAATTGCATTAATAAAGGTTCTATCTAAGTCACATTATATAGCCAAATACTTGCATTTAATGCTGATTACATTAATAGAGGTTATATGTAAGTCACACTATATAAACCAAAGTGCGATTCAACCTGAAAGAGAGAGGAATGGAGACATTTGTGTGCAGTCACATGCATTTCCAGGAAGGAAGAATAACTATTTAAACCAGATGCGACGCTTATTGAATGAAAGCCATATATAACTATTTGGGTCTGTGCCATGCTGTTGTACCAATTTTCAAAATCCTTAAATGATCTTAGCGACCAACTTCTCTAACGATGCCTCGACCTCTCTCATTGTCGGTCGCTGCTGCCACGCTTCTCTGCTGCACATCATACCTATCTCTGCCAACCAAACAACAATTCCATTTCCCTTGATTGCATTCCTCGTTTCACTTAAATCATGTGACTCATGTTCATCTTCT
>ML838710.1:9181-28836 GCA_009831015.1 Picea engelmannii
CCAACAAACTGAAGAAGATAATAGCCATAAACTTAAATTATCAAATCTGATATGGCAGCAAATTATCAAATCTGATACAGCAGCAAATTATCACAAGATATTTGGACAGCCACACAAAAAAATACACATGAAGAATAAATTCTGGAAATGATACTGCTTAACACACAAATATTTATCACAGGTCTGTGCATACAAAAATATATTTCGCCCAGAACTGATATGCAGGGACTGTACCACCTGTATGAGTCTGTACACTCACGGGTTTCACTCAGGGCTGTAATATAGCAAAAATGAGGTTACAAAATGACTGGATTCTACCTCAGTCTTCAACAAAAACACTGATAAAACCAGACTTTGCTATCAATCTTCAGACCTGGTATGCATACCTTAGTAGGCTGGTGATCAGTACTGACCGTACGGGATCCGTACCACTCGTACGGACTCACTCTTACTGTGCTGGGTTTGCTTACAGGTTTCCCTAGCTCGGCCTCCTTTCTCTTGCCTAGTTTCTGTTATCCCCGCTTTTTAGGGATAACTAGGAGATCATGTTTCGAGGCCCACAGGTCCTAGACATGGAGTACCGAGAGCAGGATTGACTTGAGCATGGCCCTGGAGGGCCCATCCTTTTCTTCTTCCACCAGCTTTATCTTGTCAGCAACAACATCATCCATCACCATTGGCTTGGTCTTGTATCAGAAGAGGTTCTTGCTCCATGAGGTAATTGGTCCAGGTATCATGGTATGTATCACTTTTGATCATTGAAACCTTTAAATATATGCATCTGATTCCTTTTATCTCTAACAACTGCTTGGATCTTACATTTGCCCACTTGACCATGCTTGCGGGAATTGACAGGGTGCCCTAGCAAGCCTGTGCCCATAGGTTTTGGTTTGCCACTAGGGAATTTCTGAAAAGCCATCGTCTGCTCCCATCATAGCACCACTGTTTCATCTTATCTCCAGCTCATTTATCCCATTCCCTTTGTCTGGGCATTGGGTTGACCTATTTGTAGGGTTGCATCTTATCTCGTGGGAAGAAGGGGCTAAAGGCCCAGATGGTAAAAGCAGCTAGTAAAAGACAAAAGCCTAGAAATAAAACCTTGAGATGCTTCGCCCAGGGATCCTCGAGAAGGCAATAAAAGGCCTCTCAACAAGAAACAAGAGGGACCCAGAAAATAACAAAACAAGACCTAATCAGAGGATAGTGGGTCTCATGAACTCTCATCACGAGCCAACCTATTAGGTCCATGGGTACCTAGTAGTATGACATTGCCACCATCTGGTTACCATGCCAGGGAAGTGACCTTTGGTTGCATGGCCAAGGGAAAGGGGGTCTCATCATGAGCCAACCTTCTCATCTTTGTAAAAGTACTTGTGGGTAACACTGTCAGCTTTGGTCACCATGCCAAGGCAGTGTCCCCTGGTTAGTTCTTGAATAAAAATAAAAAGAAGAAGAAAAACAAATAAAAGAATAAAGCAAGAAAACAAATAAAGGCAAGAATGGGCTTGGAAAAAATGCATCCATGACAGGTACAACTTGCCTTCTACAAAGGCACCCACAGGTAACATTTATGCATCCTTAGCCCTCATTGCACCCACATGTTTGGACATCCCCTAGCAACATCACCTCACTTACATGGCTTGGATGAGATATTCCTGGAAACTTTCCTTTTCTTGTGGACACTAGGCCAATAGGACGCCTTGGCCTTTTCTCCAATCTTGTATTGTAGGTTTTTGTAATGTCTTGGAGCTATTGATGATGTATTAGGGGTTTTATGCAGATGTTTAATAATATTGATGATGAAATGTGATTAACATTGCTATGATCCCTGTGACTGATGAGCCCATGGAGGGCGTAGCTTTTGATGTGCAGGACCATGCTCGACGGACAGGTACCATTTGGACCGATACACATGGGGAGATGACCAGTTCGAACCTCCATGGGGCTGAAGAGCCCACTAGATGGATGTTGAGACCCCATTAGGGGGCAGAGATAGGATGGAGATGGATCAGGGCCTTTGCATCGGAGATGAAGAGGACGTTCCATCAGGGGCACTTTGGCTGAGTTGGACCTAGGGGGATTGACCCACTTGCAGTGGAACGTTGGCTCCATATGACCCAGTACGTCACTAGGAGGCTTATGACGTCATCATGAGCATATGGCAAATGGACAGGGTGGTTGGCACGTGTGGCAGTTTGGAAGAGCCCAAGGAGGGCTAACGTTTTGATTCTGGATGCTGCACTGGCCCTAGAAAGGGCTAACGTCTCCCTCATAGGGGCTTGATGTCTCACCTTTTTCTTGATTAGGGCTTTTACTTAGCATTTAATGTAAAAACAATATGATTTTGACATTATGGCCTTGTCGGCCTTTTTATGACCTAAAAAGTAAAATTAGGTCATTGATACACTATATATTGAGGGTTTTGACTCTCATTTTGATCATCACAAATTCACTCACTCATAGTGAGGTCTGATTTTTAGCGCCCTATTGGGGTTTTTTGGCTGAACTAAGTGATGCGCACTTGTTGAAGGAAGATATTTTTTTGGCATTTATGGTGTTTCTCTTGAAGGAATGTGTTACAACTAGGGTTTGCAAGGTTATTTCTTCATGAATTGTAAGTGTTTCTTCTGCAAAACTTCTTATTGAATGGTTGTAGTTTAAATTTCTTGCATATTGCTTATAAATTTGTTGAATCAAAACCCTAGGTGACAAGCACACAAGTAGGTCCTTGTCTCATGTCCCCTGATAGAGAAACCTTCAGCCATTGAAAGAGAGGAAGAGAGCTTAGCCGTAGCTACACTCCTTGTTTCTCTTTCCCCTGTGCTAGCCGTACCTTTTAGAATCCAAGAGGAGAAAGGCATCCCAGGCGTAGGTTATCTACACTTAGGGCCGTTTTTCCTTTAGGGTTTGATGAAAGAGCCTTGTTGTAGCAACACTCTCCCTCATTAAGCCCTCTTGTCTTGATTTTGTGCTTCATCTGAGCTAGCTGTTTGCCGGGAAGGAGGAGAGAGCACGAGGCCTTGCTTTTGCAACACCGGAGTGAGCCTCTCCCGCCTAGGGTTTTGTTTTTGAGGCCCTACTTTAGCAGCACCTTGAAACCTTTCCCTCTAGTCCTTTAAAATCTTGTCTCCTTCAACCTGTGCATCCTTCACTTATTGACTCCATTCTACCCTAATTCACTGATCTCAAGAGCTCCAGTGTTGAAGTAAGACTTTGATCCAAACACTCTCAAAACTTGAATTAAAAACCCTAACTGCACTAACCCTAACCTACTAACCCTAAGTTGCTGACGTCACTCTTGGTTATTTCATCTCAATGCAACAACGTTTTACTCTGTGAGCAATTGGATGGTTGTTGAAGGCATTAATTGAGTTAAAAAGTGATTTGTTATATTGAATGCTGTATCATTCTAGTATTTATTGGTGAAGTGACATTACTGCTATCGCTATTTTGTAAACATTGACTTTGTCAACATTTACTTTTAAAACTGCTCATATTGAATACTAGATAGTCTTTAATATATATGAAGTACTAATCAAAGATTTGCACGTATTAGTTTCCTTGTTGTATTGTCTCAAGCATGTGCTTTTCTTTTCTTTGGTTATACCTTATTATTGGCTGTTTAGCCGGGACTATCTGATTGGCGGTGATCTATGAAAGGGGAATTTGTCCTTGCCCTTTAATCCTTTGCCCTTTCAAAACCTTAGGCCACCGGGGACGTCTCCCCTGGGCCTAGCCTCCCTAAAGAGAAAGAACCTACCCATCGTGGTGACATTGGGTGGGATAGGTTCCTGTTATGCCAGTTTGGCCTTCTACCTTATAGCCTTTACACCTAGCTACAAACTGTGCGATAACAGTTTCCTCTTCAGGCTATGCTAGACCCGACTTGGTCTAGTGGCTGACCCTACTCGACCTTCTCTTGCTTTGTCTCGTCCAACTCGACCTTCCTCTACTGGTTCACCTTGACCCTGGTATCGAATCTCCTTAGAGGCACCTCTCTCTTTCTCTTAGTCGGCTGCACTCACTTGAGATGAATAGAATGAAGCTCTTCTAGGTATAATATAACCCTAGCCTTACTCTCATGCAATCTTGACCCTTGGATCTCCTCGTCAAGATCTTGATCTAATGGTGGGGAGTTAATCACTCATTGAGGCAACTTAAGTCACATCCAATGGCTGTGATTTAATCTCAAGTTGACTAGAGCAGTCCCCACCAATTAAAGTGTTGTCTAGACATAAGATGGGCCTCTTCCACACTACTAGACACCCCTAGTGTGGAAGAACCTACCCGAGCTACATAATCTAACATTCCCTCTTAGCGAGGGATTTACTTCCACTGGAGCTGCATCCTCCATGATCCACATCACTGTGAGTCTCTCCATCTGAATCTGAGAGACCCATCCTCTCGATGTCTGGATACTTGATCTGCTCTGCTTTATCATTTTTGTTGTCACCTGTACCAGGGTCATCTAAGTATCCCAACTCCTTTAGTTGAGTCCATTCCCACTATGTGGGTCTGCTGAGGATAGCTCCCTGATCCCTTAAGCATGATATAGCAAACTCACTGGTTTCCTCTTTGAAATTATAGATAGGTTGCCCCCATAGCTTGTATAGGCTGTCCTCACTTATGCCTATCATGATAGGTGGTCCTGGTGTTTGGTTTCTAACAGATCGAATGTGTACACCACAACCAAAGAAGTTGACACCATAGCCTTGATGTTCTAAGGCCGAGATTGAGAGCACACTAACTCTCATGCTTGGTACATAAAGTACCCCTGGCACCTTGAGAATCTTGCCTGATTCTATTGTAATGATACTGCCCCTTTTCCTTGGATTGTTACCATGCTAGAATGCACACCACACTTTACAAAGCCTGCATCTTGGGCTGTGAACTCCTGAAGTGCAAGTCTTTCACCTGTCATATGACTTGTGGCACCACTGTTTTTGTACCAACCTGACCTGGTCTTGTCCTCTGCATCCAACAATAGAGTGTATTCATCTTAGAACATTCTAGAGAACTCACGAGCTATGGCAACCAACTACTGCTCTTCTTCCTCATCTTTGTCCTCGATTTCTGCTGAGGCCGCTACCTCCTTCCTTTTCCCTTTTGTACCATAGCCCTTGTTGGCTTGAGGGCACTAGCTAGCAAAATGTCCAAATTCTCCACACACATAGCATTGGACATGTGAGAGGTCTTTCTTGGGCCTTTCGTTAGTGGATCCTCCTCTAAAAGTTGTTCCTCTTCTGCCTTTGCCTCCCCTCTTGGAGGTGAGAGCAAGATTCTCCTCCTCATTCATATTTTTGCCTCTCCTGATCTCTTCTTGACTGTAGTCGTTCCATAACCTTTCCCAGTAGATTCTCTCTGGCTACTACCGCTGCAATGAAGGAATCCCACTCCTTTGGGAAGCCCCTTAAGGTTGTGTTATTGCACACTTTGTACTTGCCCAAAATCCCAAGGCAAGTGGATACAAAATTGGCGTAACTGGAAATGACCTATGACTGCCATCTTAATAGGAAATCCCTTTCTATTTAAGAGTATGTTGCAGTACCCCAAGGGAGACGTCCCCAGTGACCTGGGGGTTTGAGAAGGCTAAGGCAAATGACACAAGGAAATCCTTCCCCTCTCACAGATCGCTCAAGTTAAAAGGTTCTTTAAGTCTTATTGAAGATGAAGCAAATAAATAATATTGTGTACCTGCCCAGAACAAGACAACAAGGCAAAAAGGGGCACTTTCCAAGTACCAAAATGATAATAGTGCTTCATAAGAAAATGAACTCTTAAGAAATGTACTAGTTGATATAAAATTGCAGCAGTATAACAGTTTATAACAGCAATGAGACTTCACAATAATTATGCTTCAAAATGCTTGATAAAAGACTTGAAATAATAGCTTTGAATAGGCAAATTGATAACAAATAGTCACAAGCAGTTTTAGCAATATCTAGCTAGCATAACATGTTACTTTTAGGGTTAATTTGCTGCTGTTAGATGGCTGTAGCAATCTTTTGCAACAGCAGCAAGTAGGTTAATGATTTAGCCTAATCTAAGGTTAGTAGAAGTTAGTAGGTGTTCAAGAGAAGAGGTTCTGAAAATTGTTTGATCAATCAACACTTGTAAATGGTAGACTAGTGCCTTCTAGGGTAATGGAGTCAATGATGGCAGCAACAACTCTTAGAGGAAAATAGCAATGATAATATTTAGCCAAAGGAGATGGAGAGGATGAGAGAGGTGTTGGTAGCCCAAGGCCTAAAAAATCCAACTCCTAGAGATAATTGCTAGAAAGTAACAAAAATTTAGGCCTTAGCGATTTCTCTTTTCCTTAGACAAATTGAAATAAGATATGCAATGGGCAAGGAAGTAGGGTTACTAGAGTGCTACAATGGTAGGGTTCTAGTATCCACTTCTAGATAGGTGCCTTTCAAGAAATTTTAGCAAGTGGAAGACTATAGAGAAAATGATAGTAACATATGTCTTTCTCCTAGGGTTTCAAGCAAGCAATTTCATAATCTTAGACATGAAACAAGTAAATTCACTATAAACATTCATTCACAATAAAGAAATGCAGATTTTCCACTTACTTCACCAAGAATAATCAAGCATAAACCCTAGTTGAAGATCCTCCACATGAAAATTTGCCAAAATACACCAAGATTTGCCTCCTCCAAGAAGTGTGCACCACCAAATTTCAGCCAATAACCCTTAAAGAGGGCCGAATTTCAGACCACCACTTGTGTGATGACTGAAATGATGATAAAATGAGAGTTTTATCTCTCTATTTATACAATAATTATGACCTTTAATTAATTTTAGGTCATCAAAAGGCCGACATGGCCAAATTACATGAAAAATCCATTTTTTACACAAATTTAAGTAATTAAACCCTAAAACATTTTTAGAGGTGATGTCATGGCCTTCTAGGGTGACGTTGAGCTTCCTGGGTGAAACATTGGACCTTATTTGCAAAATGTTAGGCCTTCCAAGTCCCTAGATGATGCCACACGTGCCAATTAGCACACAATTGCCTCCAAAATGCCAATCTTGACACTGGGTGACGTCTACGGTCACAATGGTGACGTCATGGGCCTCCCAAGGCCATAGGTGGAAGAGCAAGAACCACCTGGGTCTAGGTTTGCCAAAGTGTCTCCGATGAAACGTCCTTCCTTTTTCCTGGTGCAAGTCTCTAACATCTTTCTGCCCCTGGCTGGGGTTACAACATCCATCTATGGGCTTTCAGCCCCATGGAGGTTCGAGGTAATCATCTCCCCATATGTACCTGTCCACCGGGCATGGTCCTGCAACAACAACAAGTACGCCCTACATGGGCTCATAAGTCACATGGATCATAACAATGTCAATCACATCCAATAATCAGATTACCCAAACATGTGCATCAAACCCCTCTTTACCCTGACAAATGCTCAAAGACGTAATGTAGTTTAACAAGTCAGGCTTGGAGAGAGTGTCAGGATGTCCTATTGGGCTAATCCTCCTCAAGTTTGGGGTGTTTCCCAGGTGAGAGCCAATCTAGGTCATGTAAGTGTGTGACATGGTGTAGGGGAAGTGTTTGGGCAGAGGGTGCAGTGATAACAGGGAAATGTAGGTCTTGCCCATGGGTGCCTTTGTAGAGGGCGAGTTGCATCTTATCATGGATGCCATTGTTTCCTAGCCCATTCAATGCCTTTTATTCATAGTCTTATTGCTTTTTCTTTTCAAGGGAAAAGCTGGGGGACACTGTCTTGGTGTGGTGACCAGAGGTGACAACGTTACCCACAAGCACTTCACGGAAATGAGAAGGCTAGCTCGTGATGAGAGCCCCTTTTTATTGGCTATGCCACCACGAGCCACTACGCTGGTTTGGCGACCATATAGATGGTAGTGTCATACCGCTACATGCCCATGGACCTAATAGGTCGGTTCATGATGAGACCTCCCATCCACCAACTAGATCTTGAGTTTTATTTTATCTTACCGGTCCCCTTTTCTTACTGAGAAGCCTTTTATTGCTTTCTCGGGAATCCCTGGACGAAGCATCTCAAAGGTTTTATTTTGGCTTTTAACTCTTGCAAGCTACTTTTACCCTCTGGGCCTTTAGCCCCTTCTTCCCACAAGGCAAGGTACAACCCTTCCTAGTTTGGCAAACCCAATGCCCGAATGAAGGTAGGGGAAGATGAGAGGGATAATGATGAAAAATGGTAAGTATGGAAGGAATGGACGATGGCCATTCATAGACCCACCCAGTGGCAACTCATCCTAAAGGGAACCAACTTACTAGGGCATTCTGTCACCCCTAAGGTATGAACAAGTTAAAGAGCATAATTTCCAAGCAAACGTTATGAAATGAAGGAGAATTTAGTGCAACATATTCAAATCCTTCGAAAATCAGAGTGACACATACCATGATACCCGGACTCATTACCTCATGGAGCAAGACCTACTGCTACTTTAGGACCAGGTTGGTGGGATGGATGTTGCTGTTGATAGACGGGCTTCACTGAAGAAAAGATGGACCCTCCAGGGCCAAGCTCAAGTCGTCTGGCTCTCAACACTCCATGTCTAGGACCTGTGGGCCTCTAGACATGATCTCCTTAGTTATCCCTAGGGCAGGGGATAACATCTGGCTCCAACTCGGGGATATGTGCTCACCGTAGAGCGCATGAGAACCTCAACATCTCTGGTATGACCTGTATCTGCTAAATCTCAACAAGGTGAATCAATAATCTTTAGGGTGGTGATATCACCCCTCGCTCATATATGATATAATGGAATAAAGTAAGCATGCATACATATACATAATGAAAATGAAACTACAACTATACTACTCTAGCATGATATGCAGATGGTATATACTATATACCATGAATGCAAATGCCTACCTAACTTACTTGTACTTACCTGTGAAGTCAAGTCTTTGCTCCATGATGGGGTTTAAGGAGGTGTCCACTAACTGGTAATGGGTGTCTTCTTCCTTCCAATGTGGATAGATAGTAGGCATCATTGACTGACTTCATTTTGACTCTAAAAGGTCCAAGTCAAAACTGCGCATGCCCCTTAATATTAGTAGGCTCTCCCTTTTTTGTATCCCACATCCAGATCGTATCTCCCTCTTGATATTCCTTTGCTTTGAACTTGGATTTTTCTTGTATAACTGTAGTATATTGTTTTGTGGGAGGAGGCTGGGATTCCGCTGTGAAGACATCTTGTTGGGTTGATCTGATCAATATATCATCATCCCCTTTCTTTAATAGCTTGACAATTCCAACTTCTTTGTCGTTGTATTTGTCTATGAGTTGTTGATATTCTTCCTTCTTTGGCCATTGTATTTTATCAAAATCTTCCTCTGAAGCGAAAGGCAAATCCTCTGGAGAAAATACAGGAAGGTTTTCCTTGATTGGCTCATGTGTCTCACTAGTTTCAACATCATTGTCAATTTCTTGCACATGGACCTTGGCCATTGGCACATTTGGGAGGCGCTCTATTGTCCCATCCTTCATAGGCATATTGATGTAAGTTAGATCCATTTCTAAGGTACCTCCCAACATTGCAACAAACTTCCTGGACAAAAGCATCCCCCATACATCAGGGACATCCACGAGCACAATATCCATGTGGATCACTCTCTCGGGATATTTACCAAGGCATACTTCAACATTTTCAACTACCCCATGAGTGGGTATGGCCCTGGATTCAAAACCACACACATTACTATAAGGCCGTGTGGCCTTTAGGCCTCGTTTCTCCATGACCTTCAAAGACATCATGTTAGCACCTGCTCCTGAATCAAGCATACAATTGTTAAGACATTCGTTATTAACTAATAATGTCATGAATAAAGGTGGGTGTCCATCATACTGAACCCTAAAATGGTCTGCTTGTAACATGATAGGAGGGTCCATTGGCTCATCTGATACTTTGAATTTTTTTTTGAATCTTTCTTTTACAGATGGAACCTTGATGACTTCCCTTAGTGGAATGGTTACATGCATTTTTGCCAATGCACCTTCAAAATCAAAATTCAGATCAACCTTGTTGGTTTTGGGAGGATTTTTAGGGAGAAGTATGTTCATAGGTGGAGGTCTTGATTGTGAAGTTATAGGTCCAGTAGAGAGAGGTTGGTTTATTTCTTTTTGCTTAGTATACACTTGGAATTCTTGTTTCTTTAACTTTTCCCTCGACTCTTGATGAAGATTATTTATCACCTCCATCCTAGCCTTCCTGGCTGCTTCGTTTATGCCTTCTTGATGTTCTTCAAGTGTGACATTAAGGCAACATTGAGGACCCTCAATGGTATGATCAATAATATTCACTTGGTCGTGTTCACCATTGTTCACGGGACATTCATGCTCCCAATGTGAGTCTCTACACTGCAAGCACCAAGGGTTTTCATCTACCATGTTTGCGGAAAGCTAAAGTATTAGGGACTTCTTGGTCATTTTTCGGGCTAAATACTTGAGTTCCTTTTTGGAATTCCCCTATGTAAGGAGCCTTAGGAGCCAGACTTCAACAAAAAACATTGATAAACCAGACTTCTTATCAATCTTCAGACCTGGTATGCATTCCTTAGTTGGCTGGTGATATGTATGGATCGTACGGGATCCGTACCATTCGTACGGACTCCCTCTTACTATTCTAGGTTTGCTCATAGGTTGCCCTATCTCGACCACCTCTCTTGCCTAGTTTCCTCTTCAGGTTGTGCTAGACCCGACTTGGCATAGTGGCTGACCCTACTCGGCCTTCTGTTGCTTTGTCTCGTCCAGCTCGACCTTCCTCTACTGGTTCACCTTGACCCTAGTATTGAATTGCCTTCGAGGCGCCTCTCTCTTTCTCTTAGTCGACTGCACTCACTTGAGATGAATAGAATGAAGCTCTTCTAGGTATAATATAACCCTAGCCTTACTCTCATGCAATCCTGACCCTTGGATCTCCTTGTCAAGATCTTGATCTAATGGTGGGGACTTAATCACTCATTGAGGTAACTTAAGTCACATCCAATGGCTGTGATTTAATCCCAAGTTGACTAGAGTGGTCCCCACCAATTAAAGTGTTGTCTAGACATAAGTTGGGCCTCTTCCACACTACTAGACACCCCTAGTGTGGAAGAACCTACCCGAGCTACATAATCTAACACAAACATGCGCCCAAAAGTATTTAACAATTTTGTTAATGCATATATGACAATGTTCTCTTCTGGCATCCATGGAAATTTAATCCAAAAGGGATACCAATTTTTTGATGCACAATCTAGCAAAAAATGATCCCTCTAGGATTAACGTAATCTATGGTGCCAACAATCATCCAAGTCTTGTTCAGCAACACACCCCAAGCCGCTTCTTCATACTCAAATGCCACACAAATATAGCCCTTTTTGGCCCCCCATGAGGTTTCATGATTCATCATACCATCTACGAGGCTCCTGATTCTGAGGAAAATGCAACTTTCTGCCTATTCATTATAAGTTTTAAAATATAATGTGATCAATATTAGAAGGAAAGAGATCCCTTTCATTTATTCTTGGAGAATCTGTACCATATTTTTCTTGTTTTTCTCAAAAATCTTTTGATTAGTTGTTTAATGTATTGATATCCTTTACTGTTTATGCTGTAAAGATTTTGTCTTAAGTTTATTGCTTGTCATTCTATTTTATAGATCTGTAAATATTTTAAAGCATTATATTTGTCTTAAGTCACATAGTTCACTGGATTTTATTCAAGAAATTTCAAAATCAACAAATTTAAAGCTGTTGGATTAAATTCGCCTAAATACGACAGATACCAATGTGTTTAAATGAACATGAATGTTTTATTAACTGTTGCAGGCAAGCCCCCATTTAATAAATATGCTTGACTGTGTTTTTTCAGAATGGTCGTTGAATGTGATGCTCTCAAATGTGCTCTGCATTTGCATATGCTCTCCATCGAATGAATGACCTCTGCATTCTCTGGAATGCATGCTCTGTATTGGTTGCAATGGTCATTGGAATGGTTGTTCCAATGAATCTGTGCATTTGCCCATCCACAAAATGTCTCTTTTTGCTGTCTTGCATGCACAATGCCCCTACACACTTATAGTTATTAATTTTGGTTATTTATAAACATATATAGGTTATATGCTTTGCTTTGCCTATTACTTATATATATTAATTTATATTTTATAATATTGTATATTAATTTATATACTATATTAATATATTTATAATTTTAACTTAATATTGTGTATTAATTTGTAGTTAAAATTTAATAGATTTAATATTATATAAGTAATTTGCTGGCATATATTTATTTTTCGAAATTAATGGTGAATTTTGTCAAATGTTTTTAGTTTGGTGATTTTTTTTTGGAATTTGATTGCAGCCGAATTCAAACATGAACAGGAATCATGTGACATTGATATTTTGAATTCATAAAGCTTATGCTGCATAGTACTAAGTTATTTTTATTGTCGGTAAAGCCCATCAAATATAATATTTGGGGTAGATATCAAATAATCTATTCAAGGTAACTGTTTAAGATACGCAAGTTTTGGAAACCATAACCCCACATTGTTATGTACTTTGATTTCCAATTGAAGGTTCGACTAGTCCTTACTCTCAGAGGCTGAAAAAATATTCTTTCACTTGTAGGTGGAGGAAAGATCCGTGCTGTTCAACCAGTACTGAGGGCTATTGTGCCTGTTCTGAAATTTGTGGATTGCAGAAGTGGAATTGAATGTGATATTTCAATTGAAAATAAAGATGGAATCTTAAAATCGGAGCTCATTCACATTTTTTCTTCAATCGACAACAGATTTCAAAAGCTTTGCTATCTGGTTTGACTTTGCAGGCTCTCCGTATAATCTCTATAGATTTTTTTTAATGCACAAGAAATGACTTTCTTAAATCATGAATAGGAAATCATACTATTTAGGGAATCCTGGTATGGATTCCTTGTATTTGAATGCTTGATTAGAAGTTAAAATTAAATTACTTGGGGTTTGTACCTTGTCTAGCTCATAGTTATATTTGATTTGGACTTAAGGTCATATGGAGGGTTACTAAATCGACCCAAAAGTTTTGAATATTTGTTAGGTTTGATAGGCTTTGAGCGAATTTGTCAGGTTACTCTATTTTCTTAATAGTTTGACTAAATTCAACATATACCATATGGTAAAGTAAAAACATCATACTTAATGTTGTATATTACAGATGAAAGCTTGGGCAAAGGCGCATAACATCAATAGCTCAAAGGATGGAACACTAAATTCTCTGTCAATAATTCTCTTAGTTGCTTTTCACTTGCAGGTAAGTCATGTTTCTTGTTTTGAAATCTTCTTATTTCATTTTTCCTGGTGATTGCTTTCTGTCTAACTTGTAAGTCGTGAAGTGCAATATATTTTTTCCTTTTCTTTTTCTCAACCAGCTAAACCTGCATCATTTCTTTGTTCACCATCAATCATGGAATATTTAGGCATTTAAAAGTTTGAAATAGAGTATGCGAACACATTTATATATATAGCAAGGAATATATTCAAATACCAAAGAGTGTATTGGAAAGCAGAACCTATCCATGTTGGAAATCTTGGAATGCTGAACTAAGTAGCTCACTGACCATATATTTTTACTTTTTGGCTATTTGTTTGGCAGCAAGGGAGAGCATTCCTTTTGGTGCTTTTTAGAATAAGTTAATACTAAATAGGATCACCAAATTGTACCCACGATTTTTCAGTATCTGCTGTATTTCTTTCTACTTTGGTTGTTTTACGTTAGGTCTAAAATAATATTATCCAGTCCTGCTGAGCTCACTAAATTTCTGTTTACTTACACCATCCTAATGGAAATCCCTTTAATGTTTCTTTGAGGGGTGACAATATTTTTATGATTTTCCCAAAGCAATGCAAGCCTGCATGAATTTCTGTTATTGATCGATAGTTGGCATTAACTTATTGTGTAGAGAAATAGTCAAGATGATGTACATATGGACGACATCAGAATAATATTTTGAAGTATGGTTTTGTTCATGAAGGTGGAAAATTAATCTGTTCAATTGACTATAGAAATGTTGGATGTTAATCAGTTAACATTATAATGAATATGTGGATGGTGGGATTTTAATCAGCGTGGAACTAAATTGGTTTCAAAGTTCTAATCATTCATAAATGAAGCTGCCACAAGTAATTAAAGATATTACTATCCTCAAAAGAAGTGTTATCCTCTAGTGGGATAAGGAAGTTAAAATTGTGATGATCAGATTGATTGACAAGATCATTATGAGAAACAATGGTACTTAAATGAACATTGTTGGCAATGATCTATGATTCATTGGTGGATTTGTCATTATGAGATGGGACGAAGGATTTAGAACACTATATGTTTACTTGATACAGATTGAAAGATTTAGTGGCAAATGGAGAAAGAGTGAACTTTGCATGTTAGGAAAGACACAACTTCTATAAATTGACGTATTACAAATTGAAGTAATAGTCAATGGCATAGTGGAACAAGATGATGAAATAATTCCATGAAGAATCTTTAAAATAATATGATAATTGATCACATGATTTTGATTGAAATCAGTTTCCCATGGGATGTGAATTAGCCTTAGAGGTGGTTATTGTAGGGTTTTCGCAATCGATAATCAACTCTCATACTGGTAATCATTTTTGTTGGTAGAAACCCTAGGCCCAAAATTTCAACCTTCTTAAAAAAATCGACGCTAGGGTTTCAGGATATGTGCTAGGGTTAGGCGAATTGCTCTGTGGTGGAGTTAGTCCCAACGACTTTGGAATAAGTGCTCAACGAGCTTGACAAAAGAAAACTGTGCAGCAACAAGTCCCAAAGTACGATCTTCCTTCTAGTGATTAGACTGTTTTGAAGGTAACCAACTTTGATACTATGTTAGATATTCTTAAATTTTCAGAGCATTAGATTTACCACAGTATTTAGATCTTCTTTTACATTCAATAACCATATACCAAAAATATAAGAAGGAAAAACCAAACCAAATTTTCTTAGAGAGAATCCTTCCGATAATACAATACAACCATGAACAAGCTCTATTGACAAGAGAAAAACGGATAATGAAGAAACCATGATACAAGAACTTATCTCTTCTCCTTGTCAAGCCCTAGCAAAGGTAGACAAATGAGCAACACGACACAACCTTAGCGCACAAGAGAAATCACCAAGAACAAGATAGCACACCACAAAACAGGCACAACTGGTAACTGCAACTAACACGAGACAACTGGGCAGTGCACGCTAGAAGAAGAGAGCTGATGTGATGATGATATAATGAGCAAGGCGTCACCTTTATTTATACTTGTTCTGTCACTTTGCTAGGGTCGACATCTCTTCCTGGAAATTATATTTCCACTTTATTATTTTCCTATGGGCAGACTTCTCTTTCTGGAAATTCTATTTCCACTTTATTCTTTTCCCGTGGGCCGACTTTTCTTTCGGGGTGTTCTTCAACTGTTCAATGGTCTTCCATTGACTTCTTGGAATCTTCTTCTTCTCTAAGAGAAGTTGTCTAGGAGGGAATAGCTCCCCCTGCTACCAAAACATCAACACCTCAACCTATATAGGTTGCCCTCCCTAACTCCAAGAACCACCGTTGATCTAAAGCTAAATCGTCTGGGCACGAACAACACCTGGCCATCTCGAAATAATACATGATAGCCCTTCCTCTCAGTCTCCGAGACTGAGAGGAAACTCCTCTTGAGTTCTAGCACCCATAACACATTCGACACCCTAAACACCTCTCCTGACTTTAATTGGAATGATGTTGTGCCATATCCTCGTATTGCATGCTTGGCTCTCGTGCCAAGCTCCGCACACAAGTCTGAGCCAGTCTCTGTGAAAGTGTCAAATAACTCTCTTGCACCTGTAATATGGCAAGATGCTCTGCTATCCACCAACCAGGCCCCCCTGCTGGAGACTGTCTCTGAAAGGGCAGAGACCAACAAGATCTCCCTTTGAAACCTATGTGCAACCTCATTAACCTCTGCTATTGATGCCTGCTTCCTTCTTCCCCTTCCCCTTGATGACGTGTCTCAAGATGATCCCCTTCTCTTCAGATCCCAAGCTTTGATACCATGTCAATTTTCACATACACCTCTATGTGACTGATTTTAGCGCTGAAAATTGATTCCTAGTGAGCTAACAGTAAACTCTAGCTGTTATCATTGAACAATTTTACACTGAAAATTATTGATTGAAATTATATGCAGCAAAAACAATAAGATCAAAGATGAATCATCAACACATATGAGACACTAAATTTCTGTTCTGTAAACCTTGTCTAATTCATAAAATCTGAGGGCAAAACCAGCCCTCCCAACCAATACAATTTCACCAAGAAATTGAGGACAACCTTGTCTTTAACAAAAGAAAATTGAGGAAAACCTTGTCCCCTCAATAACCAAAAAAATCAGCAAATACAAACTCAACAAAATACCTGAAAATCTTCTTCCTGCAATTTGCTACAGCTGCTGCCAGTTGTACCCTTGCTGACGTTAGCCATACGACTGCTGAAGTTAGTAGTGCAGACTGCTGTACCTGCTTGTCAGTTCGCACGTGGGGACCTGCTGTCACCTTCACATGTGTGGATCGAGATTTTATGCTCCTCCCACACGTGCAGGCTGCTCACGCATGACTGTACGGATTGTCTGTACAGTTTGCTGCTCACACGTGTGAGCTGTCTCCCTCACAATGTGGCTCGTCTCACACGTGTGACTGCTTGAACACTTCACACGTGTGGCTGTTGCTCCTCCTCTCCCCCACACGTGTGCCTCTCTTCGCTGGAAAGATGTCTTCCTTGGCTTAGAACATAAACATAAAACCACCTTCAAACCCTAGGCCAGATTTGCCACAATTGCAGAATTTTCCTTGCTGAAATTTCCAAGATCCTAGCACAAGTGCATTCTCACTTGTGCTAACTCGATTATTGTAATGTCCCTGACTTGGCTAGTCTAGGAAACGCTGCTAATGTATGTGTAGGATCAAAGGTTTACAACATAAACACAACAAAGGACTGCAATGTTTGTATTATGATATCTCTGTGGATTACAAAATGGCTGAATGTGGTTGAATAACTGACAATACTCGACTAGATCAACATACAAAGGATCTTAGCCGGAATATAAATAAGCAACTGCGGCTGAATAAAATAACAACACTCGGCTAGATCAAAAGACAAAAAGATCTTAGTCGGAATACAAATAAGCAACTAAAAGATAATACCCAGAATATGGGAGCACTGTGGAATCAATGAAGAATGATGGAAGACCTGGATGATCTTCCCGGTGACTAGGGTGTCTTTCAACACCGAAATCAGCCAACTGGTGTCTTCCTCCTGGAATACATTGAACTATCTCTCCTGAGATGCGCCTCTTCTCCTTAATGACAAGTCATAATCTGCATAATGATGAATTAGGTCGTTGATTCTTCTCTTATAGCTTTCCAAAACCCTAATTCACTGTTGAAACCCTAATTCGTTGTTGACCTTTTCCCTCCAAGTGAATTTTACTTTATTTTATTATTCCTTGATTAAATCACTTAATTAATTAATCATTTTACCTCTAAAAAGTGATTTATCCATACTTATGGCTTCTCCGGCCACTGAAAAGTCACTTCTCATCATCTTA
The DNA here is from genome assembly GCA_009831015.1 of Picea engelmannii. Taxonomy (NCBI): domain Eukaryota; kingdom Viridiplantae; phylum Streptophyta; class Pinopsida; order Pinales; family Pinaceae; genus Picea; species Picea engelmannii. The sequence goes on from ML838710.1 coordinate 26,798, forward strand.
TCCTGTAGTGCTCTTCTTCCCGATTCCGATGAGCTATTACACTAAGAGGTTTCTCCAAGTAATATGCCCAATATGACCTTCTTAGTGAAATTAATTAAGATATGACCCATAATAACTCAAAATTACGGAAATCATCGGAATGTAACGAAACCAAAACCAAGTTGTGCGGAATGGATCTTGATGATGAACGATACAAGTCGGGCTCAATAAAACCCCTCAATATCTCTCGAACTCTCTATCACCCCTATCTGGCTACTCTGGTAGGCATAGCACTCTGTAAAGTTATAATGTCCCAAAATGGGGACATTACAGACCTCCCTGTCGGAATATTACTTGTCCTCAAGCAATAACTGAATCCAACTACATATGATACTGGGGTCCCATATCCACCTATGTGATGCAAGGTAGACTCCCCTCAAGATGTTGTATCTCCAAGTGCTCACCACGCATGACACCCACATGCTCCTAATGAGTAGAATGAATAATGGTCGAGGAATCTCAGTCAACTCCTTGAGTAACCACTCTACTCGAAACTCAACTCCATCAAACGCTGAAATACCAAGCACTCCAATCCCTGGATCCCATATCAGAATGTCAACTACAATGCCCTGTGCAGTATAGTTCTGTAATATCAACACCATGAGTCTCCTGCAAATAGCACATGGCCTCAACCTGAAATGGGTCTATCCTACCAAACCATACCTAACTCAACACGACCCTCGTTGACTGAACATGCTGCTGCCATAGTGAGGTACTACAAGACCTCAACGAATCACCAGTCAGTGACGTGCTCTCCCCAATATTGAAACTCAATGGAAAATCAAAGTGACTCCCCCCTGCAAACGTTCGCTCTTCTCCATCAGTCAATGAAATGTACGGTCCTGTAATCCTAGGGTCCCATGCTAGTTTCTGACAGGGACCATCATGTCGATGCTGCTCTACTCTGATCATGACTGTCTGCTCAAAGTATCCATACTGCACCCTCCACTCCTGGATCCTCATAAGAAGAAACAAACTATTGAGCAAATGGACTCCCATATCCCATGTCAAATTTGGAAGTTCATCACTTCCAATCCCCACTAACTGCCGGTGTGCCCTACTGGTAACTGTCGAAAGCACTCCACTCTCATCCCAATGAGAGTCTGAATATGTAGCAACCTCTGAGATATCCTCTGTTCCATGGCCTAGGATACTCCCCATCATGCCCATGGCCTCAACTGTCTGCCCTTGATGATCCACCCCTATCTTGATGAATGCAATCAAGACACTCCTGTCAAGTGGTCTTGGCCTACCAACTCTCCATGTCCCCTGCCACTGTCTAGCTCCTCCTGTGTTGTTGTCAATGATGAAAGTATCGGGAAAGGCTATCATAAATATCTGCAACCAACTATAGGACTAGAAAGTATCATATGCTTTGGTCAATCCAAAGGACTTAACCAAAAGCTCGTCCATCGACACCCATGGTAAATAATTGCTTGTACTCATCACTGAACACCAACCATCGGGTACAACGGTAGGTACCTCCACCAACTGCGGGTCAATCATTCTCCCTCCATCATCACTCATGCAACTGCTGCTACGGTGAAGGTGATCTCCCATATATGTATACCGTTGCAAGGGAGAGGAATCTCCATGCTCTACTAAGTACATCTCCTCCTTGCAATCCAACGCGTCTCCCTTAATCCCACTGTACAACTCTGTATGTCTCTGTGAACTACCACTCATCATTGTGTGCCCCTGCATACTCATGTGATCTCCTGTATACACCTGCAACATCTTGGATCCTGGGTGTACTACGGGGTCATCCTCTACATGAAGGTCAACCAATCCTGGAACACAAATGCAAGTGTCCTCATAACTGCGCTTGGCTCTGGAATTCCCATGTGTGTGCTCAATTGTCTCAACACCCCTCGTGAAGGGTGGTCCTTGTGACCTATGGACATCCTCATGTATCTCTGGATCATATCTCTCCATACTCATTAGTGATCCTGGGTACTCCTCATGCTCCTCCCTCAACTGGTGCTCCACTGCTAAACCAC
>ML838710.1:62818-73951 GCA_009831015.1 Picea engelmannii
TTGCACCACCCTGCCACCCTGGTTTCTCTGGCTACAACCAGATGGAAGCTACAACTCCCTGTGTTCAAGCACCCACTTGAACCTCTGAGGACAACAGTCCTCCCTAGCACCTCCCAACCTCCCTGAAATATAAATCTTTGCTATTGAAACTTATTACAGTGATATAATGTTCAACAATGGCTTACCAGACTCATCATTGTTCTGCTGCATTTCGTTTTTCTGTCTGCCTCACTGCCTTCCTGCACACATGACTTGCGCTATCTGTTCTTCTGCTTTTTATGCTCTGTGTGCCATGTCCATTCACTGCATAGATCTTCTTCTGTTCAATTCAGCTGCTTCACTCTCTTCCTTCTTCACACATGAATCACCTTCAACAACAACAACCACCACAACTCTAACAGCAACAGCAGCCCCAACTCTTCTCTGTACCATGTACTTATAGCTTCTGTGCACCTTGTGCATGCAATGTGTGCAATACCTCTGCATACTCACACCGCGTCGATATCCTCCACCTCTCGAGTGCTCTGCCTGATCATCAAGGTAACTCTTCAGCTTCTCTGGCGGTTTTCCCACGCGTTCAGCATCATTGGGTGTTATGCTGAGATTCCTTTTTCTCTCTGGCAGTTGAGACTCTTCGTCTTCTCTGTTACAGTCGAGCTCACCCTCTCTGTTTCAGCTTCAGGCTTCAACGCTCATCCATCTGTCAATTTCCTCCACGAATCGTCTTCATTCCACTGGCAGATTCCATGTAACTCTTCAGCTCCTCTGGAAATCACACAGAAGTCTCTTCGCATTCTTTGGTAGAAACCATGAATGGTTTCTAGCAGTTTCACTGTGTCGTGCAACAGTAGCCCTCCGATCTTCTTCAGTTTCATTCATTTTCATCCAGAACAGCCACGCCTACACAGTTTGTCTCATTTTCTTTGATACACACCTACACGACGGTTCAACTTCCCAACTCCTTAGGCAAAAGAAAGACAACTGTCCGAGCAACTGAAACGCCAACTGAAATGCTAACTGATTTGCAATCATGAGTCCGTTTTGCTAACAGATTCCAAACTTAGGAGTTAACTGTGAGAGAGAACAGTAACCCTCCGATCAACACTTGATCTGACGGTTCAGATCATTCCACGATTTCGCATATCGCGATTTCGACACTCCTAATGTTTAATGTTCTTGTCACTTACAAATCTCGATCTACGAAATTCCGATACAGAACTTTTCTGCACTAGCTCCTTCCCGAATATGACTATGGTCATAACCAAGCGCCTATGCAAAAAGCGCTTTCGTGATTTCTTGTTTCGTGATTTTCGACACTATGCTCCGTTGACCCCAAGTCAGCGAAATTTTGATCACTTGCCACATGTCCTGTGATTCCATGGTCCAGATCCGATCTTGATTCAACGGCTACGATTGAATCGCGATTTCGCGATTTCGACATTCTTGTTGCATTGGGTTCTTTGCCTCTCTATGTCGCGATTCGCGAAACTCCGATATGGAGTTTGATCAACGGTCCAGATCTGATCTCTATTCAACGGCTGCGATTAGATCGCGATTTCGCATATCGCGATATCGAGATTCCTGATGTTAATAAACTTTGACATCTCCAACTCTCGATCCCCGAAACTCCGACATGGAGTTAAATCAACGGTCCAGATCTGAGCTTGATTCAATGGTTGCGATTGAATCGCAATTTCGCATATCGCGAAATCGGCATTCTTGTTGCATTGTTTCTTCAACATCTCCAACACACGATCCTCGAAACCCCGACATGGATTGGGATCAACGATCCAGATTTAACCTTAGTCTAACGGCTCAGATTACATCGCGATTTCGCATATCGCGATATCGGGATTCCTGATGTCAATAATCTTTGATGTGTCCAACTCTCGATCCCCGAAACTCTGACAAGGACTGGAATCAACGGTCCAGATCAAACCTTTGATCTGACGGCTCAGCTTACATCGCGATTTCGAGAAGTTAAGGAACCCTGTTCCTTTGACTCTCCAGTCAGCGAACTTACGATCTTTCCCCACGTGTCCTTCTTGATGATGGACGGTCCTCCTTCTTTTGGGATTTTGTGAGCCCCTTTTCTCCTTGTTATACTTTAAAAGGCATACAGGTTCTCCTTGATCCAACGATGGTCGGATCCCGCACTTATATCGAACCCCTGAGATCTATTCTCCTCTTCAGCGCGCTCTTCTTGTCTAAATTCAGATCTGACGACCCTTGTTCTTTCGGGAATTTTGAATGGATCCAACGATCAGAAATGCTTCTCAAGCTTTACGGGCCTTCGATCATTCGATCAACCTGAACTTATCTTCTGTTTGCCTGGTTGCGTTGCCTTTGATCATTTGATCTTCCTGAATATCACTGTGCTGTTGATCATCCCTGCTGTACTCAAGCCATCATCACTGCTGTACTTGCCATCAATGACAAGCATACGCTGCATGTAAAACATACTAAACATCCTCTGCACTATCTCTTCTGATCTTATCGAGGTTGCTCTGCAGCTTCTTCCCAAAATACTTCTGGTGCCCGTCTATTACATTCTTCCTGTACTCATGCCATCTTCATTGCTGTACTTGCCATCAATGACAAGCATATGCTACCTGTTAAACATTTCCAACAACTTTAGCAACATCGGAGTGAGCCTCTCTCCCCTAGGGTTTTGATTTGAGGCCTTGCCTTTGCAACACCTCAAAACTCTTCCCTCTAGTCCTTGAAATCTTGCATCCTTCAACCTTTGCGTCCTTCACTTATGACTCCATTAAACTCTAAGGCACTGATCTGAAAGTCCTCTAACATTGAAGTGAAGTTGATCAAACAACTCTCAAAATTCTTTGAATTTCAAACCCTAACCTACTAACCCTAAGTTGCTGACGTCATCATTGGATATTTCATCTTTATTGCAGCAATGTTTTACTTTATGAGCAATTGAATGGTGGTTAAAAGCATTTGTTAAATGAAGTGTTTATTGGTTACATTGAATGCCACATCGTTCCAATATTTATTGGTGAAATGTTATATTTTTCATTTGCTATTGATAAACATTGACTTTGTCAACATTTATTTCTAATTGCTTATATATATTTATCAGATAGTCTTATGAAGTACTAACCCATTGAAATATAGCTTGCATATATCTGTTTGTTGTTGCCTTGTTCCAGGCAGGTGTTCTTCATTGGGGATTTACTTTATTATTGTCTGTTTAGCCGAGACTTTCTGTTTGGGTGGTGACTTGTGAATCGGGAAAACCTTGTCTTGGTCTTATTAGCCTTTTGCCTCTTCAAAACCATAGGTCAACGGGGACGTCTCCCCTGGGCCTAACCTCCCTAAAGAGAAAGAACCTTCCCATCGTGGTGACATTGGGTGGGATAGGTTGCTGTTACGCCAGTTTGGTCTTCAATCTTATAGCCTTTTCCTAGCTACAAACTGTGCGATAACATGTATCTCTCTTTTGTGCGCTACTCCTTGAGGAGGTGCGTTATCTTGGTGTAGTGCTGCTGCTGCAACTGTGGTGATATTTCTGTTTGAGCTAGCCTTTATGCTAGGGCTTATCTGTTTGGACTTGCTTTGAGAACAAAATCTATCTAAGAAAGGTTGCTGGGTTTTTCTCCCATTTGGGGCTTTCCCAGGATAAGTCTCTTGTGTTATTTTTGTCTCTTGTTTATGCTGCTACTGCTCAGTAAGTGATATATAAATATATATGTTAATGGTAATGAAGTAAAAGATCAAAAGTAACTCTAATGCTCTGTAAATAAGGAAAATCTAACATAATTCGCCCAAGATGTATAGAACTTGGACCCAACAAGTAGAAGCTGATACAACCCCAAATATGAAAATTTCCACTACCAAATGCGCCCCTCCAAGCAATATTTCGCCCTGAGTACAAAATAATGAATCTCCTCAAAGATCCTCTCCAAAATCTCCAAGATCTAATAGATTGAGAGGTGGAACAGACATGCAAGTGAAGATATGAGTTATATATCTCTTCTGGATGCTAAATCAAACTTCTCCAAGATCTCTGCTGCGCCCCTCCTGAAGAGAACCCTTCTCACAATTCGCTCTACTTCACAAATGAATGACTGAAATGGATCTGAATTGAATAGAATGGTGCGGGAGGAATCTTTCACCTCCTTGGCCAAGCTTGGATCACGAACTGAGGATTCTCTCACCTCCTTGCTGATCTCAAGGGTTTTATCAGTGAAAACACTCAAAACCCCCAAGTACCATGGGCTTTCTAGCTAAGAAGCCAGACATCAAAATATCAATCAACGTAATGAGAGAATAAAAATCCTTATCTCTCTTTTATACCTCCTTTCACCTTTTTCCATTCAAGTGACTTTTGATTCATCTTTTAATATTTCTTCATAAATCACTTTATTAATTTAATAAACCTTTTTACTCCAAAAAGTGATTAATTCGCCCTTATAATTTCTCCTGAAACTGAAAGTCACTTTTAATCATTTTATCCTGTAGATATTTTCGTCCCGATTCTAATGAGCTATTACACTAAGGTTTTTCTCCAAGAAACAAGCTCCAAATAACACTAAACTCGACCTCTCGTTCAACCCACACTGCTGCATGCGGTGTCCCATACTTCGGTAATATCCCTTTGATTTCAGCTCTACTGTATAGCTTTAGTATACCAGGGTCGAGAGATGCTAGCATACTTGCCCAACTCTGCCCTGAAACAAGAATGGCTAGGGAATGATACCTTGATGCATGATGCTGACATACCAAGCATGCCCCCATATGGCTCATGACATCATCCTCGAGATCCTCCCAGGAGAATCTCACTCTGATCTGCTGACGGGTCCTAAAATGTCCAAGTTGTCCCACCATAGGTACATCATGTATGGTCCTGAAGATCTCTGTTGTTGTCGGGTGCGACCATACATCTTGCCAATTGACCTCATAGTCCTCATCGGAAGCATCTTTCCTACTATGCTGCCTGTCCTCATCTCGATGAGGCTCTGAACCTATATCAACCTCTAAAATATCCTCTGTCCCACAATTGAGGGTACTCTCCCACGACTGAGGGTACTCTCCATCCCTCCCAAGGCCTCATTTGACTATCTTGGGTGAATCTCCCCTATCCTGCTGCATGTAATGGAGTATCCCTTGTCAGGGGTCCTCTGTCTAATAACTCCATGTCCCATGCAACTGGCTATCTTCCCCATTGCTGTTGTATATAACGAAAGTATCGGGGAAGGCTAACAGAAACACTTACAACTATATGTAGGACTGGGAAGTATCATATGCTTTGGTCAATTCTAAGGGCTTGACCAAAAAATCATCCACCGACATCCAAGGTGAATTGTCGGTTGGACTCCACACTAATCTCATGCCCTCGTGTACAACGGTAGGTGACTCCACATACTTGCATCCTGGGTGTACTGCTGAGTCAACCTCTACATGGATGTCAACTAATTCTAGAACCCAAATGGATGTGTCCTCGTATCTGCCCCTGGCTCTGGAATCCCATACTGGTAGGTATGTATCTAGCTGTCTATCTCCAATTCAGGCCTCTCCTCCACATGTCCACATGTCCCTTGTGTTCAATCACTACACAAGGCTCATCTACCACATCCAGAATGCCACTGATATCCTCAAGTGTCGTGTCTAGCATAAGTGACTGAGAAGGTAAGGAATGTGTCACGCTCAATTCTATAGGAGGATCATTATCCCCCACACATGAACTCATATCAACATCCAAAGGTGGATCACCTAATCTCCGATCTTCTTTATGCCTAGGTGCTGCCACGGCTGAATCCTCACAAGTATCATCACTATGGTGAAGTGTTGAGTCCTCAATACTGTCTGATCGAGAAACTAAAGCACATGCGGTATCATCATGTCCATCAGATGCGCAGGAGTCAATGGCCTTATGGGACCGCTCTAATGAGGCATCTAAGGCCACACCCTCATACACATCCTCATCATCACTATCGTAGTGCACCTCAATGTAATGCGCTCTCCCCTTGCCCGTGCATCTGTGATCTGGCTCCCAAGGCTTTTTGCAACTGTAGCAAAGTTCCTTGCTCCTAATTGTTGTAGGTTCCATCTGTTGTCCCTTCAATCCACTAGCATGTGGTGATGTATCCACTTTCCTGACTATTTGGCTCTTCTTTCCTCTGCTTTTCTTCTCCAATAATTGACTTCTGCAATTTTCTTGGTCCATACTACAATATCATCTTTACTCCACCTAGGATTGTTGATGGATACAAATTGTTGGAATGTTACTTGAGCCTTGAATGTCTCTCTAAGAGCTTGATATTCCATATCACAATATATAAGCTCCTCTGCAATAGCCTTTTTCCTTCATGAAGACCCCCAGGTTGGTTGTAATATCCCTAATTCCGCAAATCAGAATAGGTGACTCAACTATCTAGTAATGCTGTCGGAACTGAAACTCTTTGGGTTTCTGGAGATTTTGCTTTCCTCTGCCAATTGCTGCCAACAACTACGCCCTGGAGATTCCATCGTCGGAATCCGACTGTAATAGTCTCAAATTGAGCGCCCTAGGCTCCTCTGTAATGGGTCGGAAGGGTTTCCCTGGATATTATCTGGTGATCTCTCGGGAACCCTAAATGTATCCTACCCAACTGTCGCACCCTGAATGCCTGACTAATTCGGCCAAGATGATTTCTTTGCCAGAATCTATCAAGAAACCAGTCAATAGATGCGCCCTGTCTTCCTCTCAACTGGGTCGGAAGGGAATCACTGGATTCTCCCTGGCTGGGACAAGTCAAATCTTTAAGTCTCCTTAGAAGCTGCGCCCTCACCTTGAATAAGGGCGCCCTTGCTGCTGCAACCTGTGTAATTGCTGCTAAAGACTGATGGAAGATCTGTATGATCTCCCCAGTGACTAGGGTGTCTCTCAACACCGAAATCAACCTCTGGGTGTATTCCTCCTGGAATCCACAAAGTCACTTATTCGCTTGAACCTATGAAATCGCCTCAGAGCTCACTCTCAAATCATAAAATCTGCATAATACAGAATTAGGTCGCTTTTCCTCCTCATATACTCCTCCAAAACCCTAATTCGTTGTTGACCTCTATTCTTAGCTTTCTCACTTATGCGCCCCCTCTATTTGTAGCTCAAATCACTTAAAGGGTGCTTTTACCCACTTTTCACTTAATGTCACTTTCAAATTATAAAGTTCTCTAGTGAAATGATATTAAATGACCCTGTTTCCCCTGTTTGTCCCTGGCTATAGTCTAATGGGGATATTTAGACTACTAAGCCCTCCTCTCTGGACCTCCTACTCGGAAAGGGACATTACAGTCCTCCCTTCCCAAGATTGCTTGTCCTCAATCAATGCCAATCCAAGGTGCTGCAAAATCTGCTCGCTCTCCCAAGAAGCATCCTCTACTGGAAGACCTCTCCCTCCGACCAAACACTCCTTGATGTCCCTGCTCGTCAACCTGCTCTCTCGGAACTCTAGTACCTCCTCAAGAATCAACTCCAACTGCCCCTCCTTGTCCAAAGGTGGAAGTTCCTCTGATGTGCTGATGAATCGACTGACCCTGTCGCTGAGTCTACTCTGTGGCAATCTGTGAAGTTTGAAGGTCTCTATGAAGAATAACTCTGCCCTCTGCATTACGCCGTAGTCTGTAGGAATCGCGAGAAAACACGCAAATTTGGTCAACCTGTCGACCCCTGCAAATATGTCGTCCTTACCCCTGAGCCTTCAGAAGGCTTGTAATGAAGTCCATGGATGAGCTTTCTCATTTCTGCTCCGGAATGAGAAGTGGCTGTAGTAACTCTGCTGGAAGTGTTTGCTCGGACTTGTTCTGCTGACAAGTCACACACTCACTGATGTGTCATCACATCCTACTTGAGACCTCTCTTTGACCCGCCTTTAGGTTTTGAAAAGAACCCCTGATGGCATGTTAATGGAGAGTCGTGTACTGTTGCCAAAATCTTCTTCTTGTGTCTCGATCTCGGTACCAGGTAGACTTGGTGTTTGTAGAAGATGACCTCATCTATGACTCTGTACTTGTTGTCCTGTACCTACCCATCCAATATCTCACAAGCGAACTTGTTCTTGGAATATTCCACTAACTAGTGGGATTTCCAATCTATTGAAATCTGCATCAAGGAACAAGCTGTTGGTCTCCTAGATAGTGCATTTGTTGCTTCCCCATGTCGAAAGACCCTCTCCATCCTCTTTGCCGACATTGTCCTAGGTGCCCCTGTCAACATACCCTTCAGTACAATCTTCTTCCCCTCACTATCTCTGAATCCCATCTCGAGGGTTTGGTAGTTGGTAGGAATCTTGACCAAGGTGATCAACCATTGGACTCCCAACACCACATTTGTGTCAGATAGGTCAACGACATAGAATGTATCTCTCATGGTGTAGTTACCTAACTTCACCTCCAAGTCTGGAACTCTGTTCAAACACTCCACTGTGTGGCCATTTGCTATTGCAACCTCAAACCCCTCAAACTCCTCTGTCTATAGTGCTCGCCTAGCTACCCACGAAATGTCAATGAAGTTGTGGGTTGCCCCACCATCTACCAAGGTAATGGCCTACTGTCCCTGAATAATCCTTTTGATCCTGAGGGTGTCATACCTAGGGACTCCAAAAAGGGTCGCTATGACTCTCTTTGCTGGTGCTCGTCTGCTAACCTCTTTGCGAGGTTGTGGCTTTACTGGTGGCTGTGCCCCTCTCGATGTGAATGGTCTCCTTGGGGGCTGCTCCTCATGCAATGGTTCCTCCTCTGAGTTAATGGACTCACTGTCCTGTGCCTGACTGCTCTGTTCCTCCTCATCACTGTTTGCGACAACCTATTTGTCCCTTGCCCATGCACCTATGGTCGGGGACCCATGGATCTTTGCAGGTGAAGCATAGCTTCCTCCTCATAAGATCACGCCTCGTAGCATCATCCAACTTCTCCCTACCTTTCCACTCTCTATGGAGTGGTTTCCTATCCTAGTCGTCTTGTGGCACAACGGGTTTGGAAAAAGTTTTGGTCTTTGGCACTGAGTTTGCTAGATCTCTAGTGCGTAGGATGGCATCCTGTAATGTGTGAGGCCTGTAGGCCTTCACCCATCCTCTCAAGGGTTCTGTGAGCCCCTCTGTGAAAAGCATGATCAACCTGGGCTCTGAAATATCAGTCACTGCCACGGCTATCCTCTGGAACTCTCTGATGAATGACTTGGGCGTGCCAGTTTGCCTCAATCGAGCTAAGTCCCTGAAATGGATCTTTGGATCCTTGCTGTCATACCTGTCCATGATCCTCTCTGTGAACTCCATGTAAGAAGTGATGTGATTGTGACCCGACATCACCAGTCCATGATGCTACCACTTATGTGCCTCACCCTCCAAATGTAGGGTAGTGAAACTGATGGCCTCAGTCTCTGTCATCTGGTTGAGCTTGTAGTACGTGTCCGGTTTTTGTACCCAAGCTCTGGCAGTGCATTTGGATGATCCGTCGAAAGAAGGTATAGTGAATTTACCAACTTTCTGGATGAAGTCGATGTTATGCCACTGCTGCTGCTGTTGTCCTTCCGTCTGAGTATCTCAGGGACGGTTTTTGAGCCTGAGTCCACAATACTCGACTAGGGTCATGTCTTGATGGAAATCTGTTCCCAATGTTGCATACTCTCTCCTATACTCAACAATATCCTCTGCTTGTGTGGGCTGCCTCTGTGCTATCGGTTGCTGTGCTGCTGTTGGAGGGTGTTGTTTGGAAGCTGGGGAATAATGGCTTGGGAATCCTACTCGAAGACATGTATGTGCGAGTAGGTGATTGGGGTCTGCTGCCTGCCCCTGAGTTCTTCTGCGTTGCATGTGGGGCATGTGTGCCCTGTGTGCTCCCTGTGGCCAACCTATCGGCCATCTGTGCCAACAACTGAGTCATAGCCTGCTGACTGACCACTAAGTTGCTAAGTACCAGCTTGAAGTTTCCCTCTGGTTCCATGGTGGCCTTTCCACTGCCCTCTGATCTCTCATATTTGTCTCCCATCATCCTCTTTGCGTCAGGCTCTGCTCTTTTGTTTGCTTTCCCATGCGCCTCTTCCTCTTCCTCTGAACTGGGAGGAAAGGGGGGATAATCTGGCCTAGGTCTCCTCTCCTTGCGTCTGTTGTAAGTGACATATTCGTCACCTACGTGCTCATGGCCCTCTGGTTTCTGTACTGAACCCATTGACTTTAGTCTTAGGCTGGCAGGACTAAAGCTTTGATACCACTGTTAAAATTAAGTAGCTGCAAGAGCCATTCTCCGGGAGGATGGCAAAGACCCTCATTGAGATCTAGGGCCCCCGATACACTCCTGGGGTTCTTGGTCTGGGACCAGGCAGTTAGAGCCAGTGAGGGCCTCCAGTGTATTGCTGGGGTTCTTGGTCAAGGACCAAGCAGTTTGATGATGTAAGTCCCTAGATGTGTTCTAGGGCCCCTGGATATGTTCCAAGGAATCCTTGCTCGATGCTTGTATTGATCCTTGGTTGTGTACCTTGGTGGATAAGACCCTAGTGGTGATCTAGGGTCCCCAGATGTGTTCTGGGGTATCCTGGTCTGGGACCAGGCAATTTCTTGGTTAAGTACGAAGCCGAGATGATGTGTGATCTTCTTCTCTGTCGGGATGGTCCATGAGACCTAGGAGTAGTTAAGAAGAAGGACATGATCACATCATTGACCTTCCTCTTATCCTAGGATGATAAAAGCTTGTAAGTTATATCATGAGACCCTTGTGGACATTTTGCCATTGAAGAAGACCCCCTTGACTTTGTCTTGTTATTGTTGCTTCCCCTTGTTTGAGCCACGTTCTCCTTATTGTTTATGTGGTGTGGGTCTTTGCTAGCCCACCTTGACTGGTTGACTATTTGAATTAATATTTTATAATTAAAATATTACTTATTTTCTTTGATTATTTTACTTTTGTTTAATTGTTAGGTTTTAACCTACCCCCAAAATTAGGGTTATTTTGCTAACCCTAATCTACCTACCTAAACTATATAAGGGAGAGACCTCTTGTCTCACTTGCACATTCATTGTTCCTCCTCCAATCATCTCTTGGTTTGATATTTGTTGCGGCTCTCTTCTTGCTTCAGTCTTGGTTTAGGGTGCGGCTTTCTTGGTTTACACTCGCTGGTTTAGGGTGCGGCCTCCTTGGTTT
>ML838711.1:0-18597 GCA_009831015.1 Picea engelmannii
CTATGGTAAATCTAATGTTAACGAAACTAATGAAAATTCAACACAAAATATGCATGCCAAGTAAGAAATAAAAGATTTAAAATTAAATTTTAGATCCAAACACTTGCATGCAATGAAGTAACCAAAGGAAATTCTATTTTCTTTGAGAAAGAGAGAAGGAATAATCTCGTAGCCTTGGAACCCTTGGGCAATGGGGTCTTTAGATGAATTAGGAGGGACTAAGTCCTTGAATACTTGAAGTTGTGGAAGAGACAAGCAAGTTCCACCACCACTCCAAGCTGTGAGAACCTGTAAGCTTTAAAATCTTGGCAATAAAATTGTTAACAAAAATTGGTGTCACCTACAAAAGAGACTTGAAGAGTATATTAGTCACAACCGAAACATGTATACAAATCAAAATCTCTAAATATAAATGAACAATAGGATTTAACAACAAGCTAGATAAAATCCTATCCTATAAAGTGACAACACCCTACAAAGGCCAAATCAACAAATTTAAAGGAAGAAATTAGGCAGGTATTACCTCATTGATTTAGCACAAATGACATCAAGCTTCCACACACATGTATAACACATCTTCTTGACCTCCAAAGTCTCTTTATTCCAAATGACAGTATTACAATAGTATACAACCACAAGCAAGATTCCCCAACTCCAACTAGTTTACAATAGGAGAGAGTGCTTGTATAAATAACAAAGAGGGTGATATCCCAAGGAGGGGGGCACATCACTTGGAGGAGAATGGGCACACCACTTGGAGGAGAATGGGTGACAAGTGGAGAAGGAAAGGCAACCACCTCTCCACAAACTCCAACTGATTGCCATGTATGAGAGTAAGAAGGTGAGAGGGGTTGCCACCTCTCAAGAGGTAGGCGCTTCTCTCCAAGAGTGCACCTCCTCTTGAGAGGGGGGCACACCTCTTGCTTGGGTTCTCGTCTAAACTCAAGTGGGCGACAATCTAACTCAACTTAACTCTCAAACAAGTCATCCTTAAGTGCCACATACTCTCCATCAAGTTCAGTTGACTAGAGGCAAGCTAAAACATGTCTCCAGCTTGTTTCCCTGATAATAGGGATGCTGATTTTTTCCCTTTTTATGTCTTTTATTTGACTTTTGTGAGTAATATTAATTTTAAGTGGTTAAAAATCACTAATTACACTCACAAAGTGAGTGACTAGGTAAAGTGGGTATTTTGAGTGTGAAAACGAATGGCCCCAAGGCATATAATGCCTCCTAGTACCACTTTTTAACATATTCATCAATTTACAATTAAAAAATCCCGTTTTGCGGCAAATTTTTATTTTTGCAGAAAACATTAAAAAATCTAAGGGGGACTTAGCGCATTTCCATGAGACTCTAGGAGGATGATTAGCATGGTAATATACGTTAGACACTAGACTTAGATAACCAAGCTAACGCCTAACCATCAGTACACACTCCAACTTTGGAGGAATTGAGTGAAAAAACTCAAAAATTATAACTCGCTTAAAAAATTTAAGCAAGAAATTATTAATAAGTAAAAAAAACACTCTAGAGTAATGCTCTCATGATTAAGTCTTAGGAGGCTAAGCCTTTTACAAGTTCATCATGCTAAATTCATCTTATTACAGTTCCCCAATGGGGGTATGGAAATGTGGTTATGAAGAAGAAGAAGAAGGAAATGAGGGGCCATGATGGCCGGCTAGACTTCTAAACTCTCGATTTGAACAATTACTTGTTCAACTTTTGCAGCTCAACTTCCAAGTCCATCCTAGTGCAACTTGGTGGGTAACATGCCCTACAATCATTGTTATACCACTAGTTCATGGGGTTGGACCCGTTGCACAGGGAAGGGATGGTAGGTTGGTAGTGTGGGTGTAGGAGTTGAGAGTTGCTTCCCAAATGGAAGATGAGAGATGATTGTATTTGGAGGAGGTTGACTCTAGGGACGAGAAGCGAGAGATAGGAGGAAGCCAATGGAGGTGGGAAGAGAAGACGTCTGGATCCCCATCATCAAACAAGATAATGGTATGAGGGGGGCTTGGGGTAGGAAGGGGGATGGCTGGATTTAAGGGAATAGGACAAAAGGGCATGGTCGCTTAGAGGGATTGGGGTGACAAAAAATGGTGGATGAAAGGGAAATCGAGATCACAGTGGGTAAAGACAAGATCCATGTGAAACACAGAATGATCCAACATATAGTATGTCTAATAAGGAAAAATAATAGTGTGGAAGACAAAGATCCATATAATCAAGTTGATCCATTGAAAAAAGTTGAGAATCATCTGTAGAGTCGTCAATAAAATAGACTGGGATAGAACTTGCAAACATGTGAGTGGAAATTGCATAAAACGAGTTGAGAGGGGTCTCCTTTTCCAAACAAGTGGTCATAGGTTTGTTAGAGTCACTATGAATCACTGCCAAAAGTTGAGGAGTAGGTCTCACATCACCAGCCACAACATCCAATAGAAAGATACCAACTCTTGGAATATAAAGGATATCTCCGAAAACGATGGAGTCAATACCAAGAATACCATCTTCTGAATCTGGTATAGCCCATTTTGCAAAGTACACTACCATATATGTGTCAAAGAAACAATCCATCTGGTCTAGCAAAACGAAGTCTCCATGAAGACCTCAAGAAAACTTGCTAAAGGGGCCAAGAAGGGTTTGAAACCCTACAATACAAGTTGATCTAGAAACTCTAGTTTCACATTCCTTAAGGGAAGTGCCTCTAGTTGATAGTCTCAATTCTAAATTCCTGGTTCCACAATTATAATGCCACTAGCAAAAGCCTTTGAAAAAACCATGAAAAACCATGAATAACAAAGCTGTTCCAAAAAAAACAATAGTGAATTTTGGTGGAAATAGAGAGAAAGATAGAGTGTGTTGTCTTAGAAGAGTAGTGATCTGCCAAAAGAATCCCTCAAATTCATTGGAAAAACCAAAAAGCACCAAAAAGAGGAAGGTGTTGGTGATGGAGAGGGTAAAAAAACCTTAAAAATATTATTGTCCTGAATCATGGCTGAAAAGACCCTAGTTTTAGATCTGAAATAGCCCTAAAAATTGCAATATCTGGTTGAACAAAGGAGAAATGAGGAGGGCTCTATCTTGCAAAGGGCACAAACCTATAAAAGATCGCCTTAAATGCATTGAAAAGACCAAAAAATGTCAAAGGAGGAGGGTATTGGTGAAGGAGAGGTTAAAAACCCTAGAAATCTGTTTGTTGTCCCAAGAAGAGCATTGAAAAACCCTAGTTTAAGAACTGAAACAACCCTAAAACTATGCTGGATAGAGAAGGAACAATTTACACTAGCTTTGGTACCATGGTGGGAGGATAAAAAGATTGTGGATCTACAATGAACACTTCAACAAACCCTAATCTAGCATAAACCTTGAACATAAATATCACGTAAAGAGAAGTGAATCCATGAATAAGATAAATAAGATAAGATAATTTTATTAATGTCCAACCAAGTGATCACAAATAGGTTAAAGGGACTGCTAAGTACAAAAAGTGTGGGTTACAAAGTGAGAGAACAAGAGATATGGTGCCCTTAGACAAAAGAATCAATCACCAATGAATCCAAGATGATGATACAAAAGACTCATAAGGTGTGTATTTATACACGACTTATGAGGTGGGGCGCCTTCCCCCACAAGGGGATTATGGGTTGACATAAATGCCTAGGTCGACCTTGGCCACCTAGAATAATATAAAATAATGTTGACTAGGTCAATGATTAAACCATAACCTAGTAATACAATAATGAATATGCTTAGCCATAATGTCAATCTACCATGTTATCGCACAATCTGTACTTGCCCAAAGCCCAAGGCAAGTGGATGCAAGATTGGCATAACAGGGGGTGACCTATCACTGTAACCTTAATAGGAAACCCCTTTCTATTTTGGAGTATGTCAAGACTACCTTAGGGGAGATGTCCCTAGTGACCTGAGGGTTTGAGAAGGCTAAGGCAAAAGATATAAGAAAATCCCTCCCCTCTCACAGGTCACTCAAATCAAAGGGTTCTTTATGTCTTATAGAGATGAAGCAAATGAATAATGTTGTGTACCTGCCTAGAACAAGACAATAAAATGGAAAAAGGGGCACTTTCCAAGTACCAAAATGATATTAGCGATTCATAAGACAATGAGCTCTTAAGAAATGTACTAGCTGATATAGAATTGCAGTAGTCGCCCAAGCTCCAACTCACCAAAAGGAGGAGGGTAGACATTACTTTATAGCAACCCGGGTGAAGACTCCAAGGTGAGGGCGCATGGGAGGAGAGGAAGTGCACATTAGCTAAGTGGGGATGCGCATGGGTTAAAGGGAGGATTGAGTGGAGAGGGAGTGGAGTGAGTGGTAGGTGAGGTGGAGTGAGGTGGAGTGGAGTGGAAGGGGAGTGGAAGTGGAGTGGTAGGTGAGGAGAGGGCGAGTCCCACATTGGGATTGGCGCCCCTCTCTTGTGAATCCGCCAACCAACTAGAGAGAGGTCGAGTAGGAGCATTGGGATCTCCTCCCATGCCATCTCACCCAACTAACTCGCCCTCACTAGAAGAAGAGCTCGCCAACTTAGCTTGAGACTCCAGACATGAGGAAACATGTCCCCGAGATGTTTGCTAAAATTTAACACTTTAATTATTATGTCTTTTTTACCTTTTTGAGAGCAAAAATCAATTTTGAGTGATTAAAATCACTTTTTTGCCTCAACAAAGGGGGGAAAAGGGTTTAGGAGGTGCTCTGGCTTAGAAAACAAGCACAAACACGACATTTGACAACAACTGATGCCACTTTTATGACTTTATTGACTTTTACAATTAAAATTACGCGTTTTACGGGAAAGTTTTTATTGACTGAAAACTTAAAAAAAAAACTTAGGGGGGACTTAGCCCAATTCCATATGACTCAATAGACATGACTACATTTAGAAACTAGACATTGGTTATACCATGCCAAGGCCTAACCAGCACATACTCCAACTTTGGAGGTGATTTGAGTGAAAAAACTTAGAAATTATTAATCGCCTAATTTCTTAGGCAAGAAATAATTAACAAGTGAAAAAAAAACACTCTAGAGTACATACTCGTGCTCAGGTCTTAGGTGGCCAAGTCGTTTACAAGTTTTCATGCTTAAGATCATTTATTACAATGCCCCCGAAGGGATGGAAATGTGGAAAAAGTTGGTCAAATAGACCGGATGAACTTTTGAACTCTGAATACTAAGCATTTGGTTGCTCAATCTTTGGCGGCTCAACTGCAAGTCCAACTAGTTGTCATAGGTAACACTAAGACTTTCATCACATTAGTTGTCATGACATTACTAGAAGACCCTGAATCAAACATGCAATTATGAATGATAAGATCCTTAAATAGCAAGGGAATATAGAAAGGGGCACAACTCCTAGTATTAGGAATTTAGGATCCTTCCCTAAGTGAATCTTAGGATTATCATTGGCCATGTCAAAGGTATCATTCAATTCAAATAAGTTCACTAATTTTCTCTTACATTTAGGTATTTGAATTAATTTAGTTAGAGGCATTGAGATTTTCACTTTTTCCAATTCTTGTGAAAGATCAAACTTATATGTAGAGGAAGTAGTCAAAGTCATTGGGTCTTCTCCAACACAGGGGGGTTGCCTGGTAAGACTACAAATCTATCCTTGCAAGGCTTGATATAAAAATCAGATTTGTAGAATGAAGATACTTTTAGATTTAGGCAATAAAGTGATTGTGGACTATCAAGATTCAAAACCAATGTCTATCCATTGGGTGATGGAGTCAAGATCGAAGAGCAAGAAGGCTTGAGTATGATGGAGAAGACATAATTAAGACATGCATTGATGTATTGGAATTAGTCCAAAACGGATTTTCAGATTGTGCAAGAATAAGTGGGGGCCCTTATGTAAGATGCATTGTTACAACCATGAAATCACTGCCAAGTAATAATGTGCAACCATGAAAAATAGAGAAATCACCACATATGAAACCCTAGATGAAGTATATTGTGTATGACAGTCTTTTAGTGTATGATCAGCCAACAACATATCATATTTTCAAATCTGATTTCACCATGAGATTAAGAAGTCATAACATACCATACTTAATCTTCTTTCTTAGTTACAATAGACTTCAAACAATGAATGAACAACTAAAACCAGAAAATTCCAGCAGCAAATCTCTTCAATTATCCAATGTTACATCAAGAGTTAGGGAGAATTTTACTTCAACCCTAGCGTCCTATTATTGGAGCAATAATTCCCTTCTACAAAGATTATTTCAGCAGCAAAATACAATGCAATCCTTGCAAAACCCTAGTCATGCGCGCAAGAGAGAGGAGAAATGGAGAAACCTTACATTGAGCTTGACCCTTAACTTCTTCCTCCCAAGAAATCTTCAACTAAGCTTAGACGGGATAGCAGTCATCCAACCATGCCTTTACAAATGAGAGCTCTCTTCATTTTATAGTGCTTCTCCCCAAACATTTTATAATAAAATATTATTGAATAATTTCTAGATCCATGAACCTTTTGAAATAATAATATTAAAATACATAAAGGAGTTTAGAAGTCTCCTTCAAGCTAGGTGCTCCTTGTTAAGGGCAAAAAGATGCACAAAATAGGGTTTGAATAACTCCTTGCTGCCAAATGTCTCGTTCTCATGGAGGGCACTCCCTCAAATCATGGTGTTTGACCTTGTCTATAGGGTTTATGGCCACATATCCCATTCCTATCTTGGGCGTTCTCCAAGAATGACTATCTAGTAGCTTTCTCTTCCCAAATAGCAATAGAACTCAAGGAAAGGTGGAATGCTCCATTAGAAATGGTCAAATGTGGTTAGGATTTTGAGGCAACAAATTTTATATCACCATAATTCCCTCAATATTTATTGGAATCTCTATTATGACCTCGATTTGGAAATGTTGCAGCCACTTTGCATCTACTAGCATTGGTCTAGCTACAATTAGGGCATTTTACCAAAATATATCTATTCTTCTTTGTAAAGACCACATTAAGGAGTTGTTCTATGTGATGTCCCGTTCCTAAGAATAGCCTCATCAGGGGGTGACTTAGTAGTCTATCTGTTTCCGTAGACTATAGTTAGGCACAAACAGGGAACAAAGGGAGAAATAAGGGTGAATAAAGGGATAAACGATGAATTAAGCCAAAAAGTATAGGAAAAGCCACTTAAGCCAAAGTCAATGGAGAAATAGAAGAAAAAGGTTTTAAGGGGGGACTTAATTAATTATTCACACTTGACTTAGGAGAAAGGTGCCTAGCTTAAGTGATGTCAACGACAAATTAGATCGATGGAGGTATAAGAAGAGGAATTCGACCTAATTCCTTATTATCATGGATTTGTGAATTGAGAATAGGTTCCAGAGGAGGAAGGCGACCTCCGCATATGTTTTGTGGATTTCTGGAGGAAACCACCACCACAAATTGGTTTCGGTGTTGGAAGACACACCCTAGTCTATCGGAAGTACCATCCAAGTATTTCACTGTGCCATATCAGTGATCTACAGACCCAGTTCAGTCAGTGTGCATTGCAATCAGTGAGGGCGCAAGGGTTTGAGAGTTTTGTGTAGCTGGACGAGATCGGAGCAAATCTCGCCATATCCTTTCGACCTAGTTGAGAGGGAGCCAGGGCACTTCTTTTGAGCCATCATTCATCAGATTACGATGGAGGAATCTCCCTGTGAGCATCAGTCAGCCAGGAAGTGCGCAACACTTGTGGAGGTACATCGGGGGTTCTAGAGAGCTCACCAGATCAGATCCGGGGAAACCCTCTCGACCCATTATAGAGGAGACTAGGGCACTCACTTTGAGATAGGTATCATCCGATTTCGACGGTGGAATCATCAGGGTGCATTGCCAGAGCCCAGGAGGTGCGCCAACCCCCAGGGAATCTTATCCGGGGTCCATTCAGAGCTTCAGTGAGCCGATCTTCAGTGCGTTAGATATCAGGAGGAGCTTAGAGGCCAGGGCGCACAATTTGGGACAATTTTCAGGCCGATCGAATGAGTGTAGCCACCAGGGCGAATATATCATTCATTTGCAGCAGTTGCCGTGAGCCTCGGGGTTGCATGTAGCTGATCTATCTGTGTATGTTGTAGATCCATTTACATCTTCTGATCACGGGTGTTTTATGTTAGTTTGCATTGTATTCTAGTGATGATCCATGAGATCTAGCTGATGATTAGTTTTCTGCTTTCCGCATGCTAGTTGTATTTCCTGCTATTTCACATAATACATATTATTGAGATGTGTTGTGCTTTATTACTCGCCTGCATGATATAATTATAAAACATCATTCTATCTGAACACACACATGCAAAATTACCACGCATGTTAAGACAAAGAAACTAAAACGCATCCAGAAACCCCCCAGAGTATCAGATCCGAGAGCCAAAACTTCAGTTTCAGTAGAGCATATCCAGATCCATTGGATTAGGGATATTTCATTCTAGATGTTTCTAAATGGAGTACAACTCACAAATGTCCTTCTCTTTTATGCCATGTGTGATATTAATGCCAAGTGTCATCTCATTGACTAGGGAATTCCTCTTTTGTACATTTGATCCTTGATATGCCATGGAAACCACCATATATCCCTCAAAATGATGGGTGTTTCTTCCTTGAAGAGTATTTGACCATTTTTAGAGGGTTTCTAGGTGACACATGTCAATCTTCATGAGGATTGTTCTCTAGAAACCTCTTTATTGCCTTGTAGATGATGCTTAATGCCCCAAAAAATGATGAGTCATGCCTCAACATATGTAGAAAAGCCTTGTGAAATTTGAGATGACTCCAATTGGTGAGAAATGCCTCCAAATATGTAACTTTGCCTTGGGAAGTATGAAATGCCTCAAAAGGTGCTGCTCAATCAAAGCATACGCATCAAAATATGTATAAAAACAACCTCCTTCATCAACCCCATGATATCATGGTCTACTAACCATCTTGGGCAGTCACACCACTTTAAACCTTAATAATATCATGGTCTCCTATCCTGCACTACTTTTCTTTCCTCTCTTGAATTGTAACTGAATGCTGATTTAAGTTTGAAGTTTGAATCATACCTTCTTTTGATTTCGTCATGGAATCTTGAGGAAGAGGCAGTACCTTCCTATCGGGATTTTCAGTGTGTAAGATGTGATCTTCCTCATATGGCAGTTCACAACAAGCATTCATTGTGTCATGTTAATCATCTCCATCTTTAAAGTACCTGGTTTCCTATGCAACATGAAAAAAAATCAGCATAAACAACACAATTCTCCTCACCATGAGGAGCAGGACAAGCCCTACACCAAGGATTTGAACTAACAACATTAACTGATCTGTAAGTGGAAGCAGGGGAAATGCATCAACCTCGAGTGAAAAAATAGTGATGCTACTTGTTGCCGCCTTTATACACACCTGGGTGTCGTGGAAGAAATATTCAATCCACTTGGTGTTTCCTTTGGGGCAAGTCTCGAGTCAAGGTGTTGTCACCTGATCCTCAATTCCTCCATCTAGGCCAACTGCTAGCGAAGCCAAGGGGGGTAGTCCCTAACAAAATACTATTAAGCTAATATAAGCAAAAGATTAATTCTAGGAGTTTTATTTCAAGTAAAGACAAGTATATCAAAGCAAAGCTTACACTAGTAGTATATGCTATTCATTCATTCATTCATAAGATAAAAGCTTGATGTAAAGAGATATTCAATACATGAAATACTTGCATAAAATGTGATAAATGATACAATTTATCTGCAGGTAACAAACCACAAGCTTATTAGACAATTACAAATATAATGAATGAAAGTAAACTCTTGCCCATATGAAATCGTAGCAAAGATACGTGTAAATAATGAGACCAATGCCTTAATGAGATCGTCGGCTACTGAATGAAACACGTGCTTTGTGATATTGCCTTTGAAAGTTTTAAAGTAAGTTAGTGAGATATGATTATTATTGCATGGAAATAAAACTAATCTAAATGTGGCCACCAAGAGGATATTTCTTAGGATGGAGGTTGAGCTTGCCGAATATCCAACAGGGAGAATATCCCTTTGATTTTGCACACAAGCTCAAGAAAATGTGGGAGATTCGACAAGGAGAACCTAGATCTCAAAGTTCCCACTGGATTTCTTACACAAATTCTCTTACGTTCCCATACCAGAAATAACTCCTAAAGATTGTCCTAGTTAATCTAATCTGCACTGACCAACTCGATGTGTTTGAAACTTACTCCCAGAAGGTCGAGGCAAGTTCGCAACTAGAAGGGTCAGTAACAGGAACCGAGAGTTGAGGGGAAGGTTTATTTTAAATAGAAAGTAAAATACTGAAAAGTAAATCTTTTCTAATTAAGCTACTGTCCACACTGTCCAGCCTCTTGTGAGGAGTTGAGGGTGTTAGCACTGAGAGTCACCCTCAGACTACAAGAGGATAAGCCCAGTACCCATTAGAATGTTTGGTGGAGTTAGGTTTATGAGTGGAGGTCAAATGGACAAAACTCAGTACAAGAATGCTTTGACACAGAAACTGGACAAGCAATGCGTAGGGAAATGAGGTCCTCATTAACTTCAGTCAGTGGTTTAAGGTTAAAGGTGAGCAGAGGGAAGACTTAGTGAGAAAGGTGGACAAGTTTGCCATGAGCATCCAACTTTCAAGCAGCTTGGTGAAGAAAACCTCAGGCACATGAGAACTCTTGGACTTAAGTTTCAGACGCTGAAATATATCACAACTGCATAATAATCAAACCTCCTTTACCATGCAACTACAACAACTCGTCTGGATCCTCCATGCACGAGCATTTCAACATAAGAAGAATGAAGATAACAAAGAAACTGACTGAAACTGGTCTCAACAATACTGTAATCAAACCTACATCACAATACGACTACAACCCTTGTTTGGATCCTCCATGCACGAGTGTTTCAGCACAGATTAAACAAAGAGATGAAAGAAGCTGACTTCTATTAATGCGAAAGTCTCAAGTCTCATACAAAACCAGAAAACAACTCTGTTATCAAAATATTACAAAATAGGGAGCTTTGCTCAACCATTTGACGACCTTAACAAAAACTTGAACTGATCTATTTATAATCTGATCAGTTCACAACTGCCAGGAGTGTGCCCTGGCCAACCCATTCAAAGCTTTACGTCTGTGCATCTTTCTGTCAGACTGTGCGTGTATCCTTCTGTCAGACGCAAACTCTGATCATCATGGGCCTGTAGGAAAAAACCGTCCATCACTGTACCTCGGGCTGACAGTTCTGTCTCCTTGGCCATGGCTTCCACGCTTCCTATTTATGGACTGAGCTGAGGTTTCAGTTACTGGTCCTTTTTCATTAACTGGATCTTCATCGGGATTGGAGCATGGCTGGACGACTAGCGGGTGACCATGTGCCACTCATGGATTGGGCGCTAAGGTCGCAAAAGTTAATCCTTGCTCATTGGCTGGAGCCTCTTTGGGATCGGGACGCGCCTTGGCGATTAGGGAGAGGCCACATGTTGCTATTGGATACAACATCATATGTGCACGTGATTTCGGGGCTGTGGGAAACGGTTTAGGCCCACACTGCTTTTGGGCCCGAAATGCATCGCTTCTCGCCACGTAGCCACCCCGCAAAACAGTGGTTAGGATTTTGGCCCGCCTTTGGATTTTAACGTTCGCGCAGCTTGTGGCGTCGAAATGATTGGGGGCCGTTGATGTGATAGCGACCTGTGATCTGGGCGCGCCGACTATTTTAGCGCCCTTGCCAAAGTTTTATCTGCCTGCCAATTTGGGATCCTTCCAACCGTGTTTAGAGGTGGCGCTAAACTGAACTGCACAAGGGATCTCCTCCCTTGCAAACTGCACTTGCCCGCTCGCCTGTGTTTCTAGCTGTTAACTGTGACCCTGGACAACTTCATGTGATAACATTGGCTCCACAGGGGATGGCATGCTCCCTATGAGCTGCCAAGAACGTGCATCTTCAGTGCCTTAGCTTTTGGGTCATGGAGTCTCTTATTCAAAACAAAAATAAAAAGGAAGTGGTAATTACAATGGTGGAAAACCGATCACGGCTTAAACAAAATACTTTTTCAGAAAGTGCCCATTGACTGGGCCACCAAAAACTTCGGAATCCTCCAAGTTCTGCAACTTATAAGTGTTGTTTGAAAACACCTCAGAAATCTTGAAGGGACCAATCCATAAAGCTTCGAATTTACCATGTTTGCCTTTCTCTTGCTTGGGGGCATCCCACTTGAGCACTAGATCCCCCAGCTGAAAATATTCCTTGCTTGCCCTCTTGTCAAAGGCTCGTTTTATTTTCTGCTGATAATCCTGCGCTTTATAAAGCAACTGCTCCCTGGTCTGCTGTACTTCTACCAATTGCTGTATCCTCCTGACCATATCATCAAGTTCTCCTTGGTAGTCCTAGAGGAATTTTGCCACAGGCAAGGCAAGCTGAGTAGGAAAAATAGCCTCAACCCCATATACAAGCTGAAAAGGGGAAACACCCAATGACCTCTTTGTTGTAACTCTGTCAACCCATAATGCGAATTTCAGCTTTGAGTCCCATGCTTTTTTATTGTCTTCTAACAATTTCCTGATGATCTTTATGAGGTTTTTGTTAGAGGACTCTGCTAAACCATTTCCTTGAGGGTAGTAAGGAGTAGAATGGATTAATGTAATCCCATACAGTTCACAGAACTTGATCAATGGTTCAGCTTTGAAGGAGGCAACATTGTCTGTAACAATCTTGCTTGGATAACCAAATCTGGACATGATATCTTCAAGGAAGCTAATGATTACCCTGTGGGAGGCATTCCTTGTAGGGATGGCTTCTATCCATTTGGTGAAATAATCAGTGGCAGTCAAAATCCACTTGTGTTGGCCACTTGAGGCTGGGTGGATCTCTCCAATGAAGTCAAGACCCCACTGTTGAAAAGGTCCATAAACCATTACAGGTTTCAAAGGCAAAGATTTGCGCTGCTGTTTTCCAGAAAAGTTTTGGCATTTGACACAAGCCCTAATCTTTGCACAAACATCAGTAAAAAGGCTGGGCCAAAAATACCCAGCTCTGAGGATCTTATAAGCTGTGGTCCTCCAGAAATGATGTCCCCCACATAAGCTGCCATGAAAATCAGTTATGGCCCTTTGGGCCTCCTGTGGGTCTAGACATCTCAATAGAACTCCTAGAGGATCCTTCCAATACAAAACCTGATCAATGAGACAATATTTGATTGCTTTGAGTTTCAAAGCTCTCACCTTGTTTTTGTCCAAGCCATCAGGAGGTCGCAACTTTTGCAGAAAATATATGATGTCTTTATACCAGGTGCATTCTGTCAAGTTGAGGCTGGCATGAGAGTCTTTATCAACAATTTCAGTTCGCTGATTTTCTGAGTTTATGTTCATGAAATTAACCCCTAAAGCCTTGCAGTTTGATTCAGCTAGCAACCTGGCCAAACCTTAGCCTTTCACCAATTTAGTGGGCTTTATTTCTAGGTCGAATTCCAGAATTTTAGCAATCCATTTGCTTCTCTTCCCATCTATGTCAGGGTGGATCAATATCTCTTTCACTGAGGCTGAAGGGACATATGCAACAATCTTTGAATGTAGGACATAGATTCTAAAAGCTTTGAGGGCTTTGACCAAAGCATATGCCTGCTTCTCCATGATATCATATCTCGTTTCTGCATCTATCAAGGCTCTACTGAAAAAGGAAATAGGTTGCTCTAATCCCTCTGTATTTTTCTGTAGCAAAACAACAACCAATGTATCAGATGAGGTAAAAGAAAATATCAGAAATTCCTTAGAATAGTCAGGGCTGATGAGCACTGGTGCTTCAGTCAAATCCCTTTTGATTTGGCCAAAAGAATTTTTGGACTCAGTAGTCCACTTCACCTCGCTTCCCTTTTTAAGCATGGCTGTAATGTGCTTAAGCAACTCAGCGAAATTAGAGATGAACCTTCTTAGAAAATTGATTTTACCCAAGAAAGACTGAACCTCCTTCTTGGATCTGGGAAAAGATAAGGATTGGATGGCCTCTACTCTGCTTGGATCAATTCTTACCCCTTCTGCTGACACAATATGCCCCAATAATTTGCCTGCCTCCATAGCAAACAAAGATTTTTTAGGATTGAGAGAGAGACCAAACCTTCTGCACTTCAGGAAGACCTTCTTCAAATGATGACAATGCTCTCGGTCAGACTTTGAGAACACTGTAATGTCATCCAGGTAGATGACTACAAATTTGTCTTTCTCTCCAATAAAGGCAATGTCCATGGCTCGCTGGAAGGTTGCTCATGCATTCATGAATCCAAAGAGCATTTTGGCATACATGAATGTGCCCCAAGGAGTAGTGAAGGCTGTCTTTTCTCTATCTTCATGCAGGACAAAGATCTGATTGTAGCTAGAAAAGCCATCAATCATAGACATCGTAGATGAGTCAGTCACTCTCTGCAAAATGTGCTCCATCTTTGGCAAGGGGTAGTTATCCTTTTTTGAGCTCCTGTTCAAATTCCTGAAGTCTACACACAACCTGATTTCCCCATTTTTCTTCCTCACAGGCACCAAGTTAGCCACCCATTCTGAATATCTCAAAGGGATGATGATCTGGGCATCCAACAACTTTTTCACTTATTTTTCCATAATAGGCAGCAACTTGGGATTTATTTGTCTGAGTTTTTGCCTAAATGGCTTGGTCTCTTCTTTCAAAGGGATCTTATGCTCAATAATGTTTGTGTCATATGTCCTTAGATCTTCATATTTCCAGACAAACACATCAACAAACTCTTTCAAAAGCTTGGCATACTCAGCCCTTTGTTCCTTTGATAAACTACTAGACAATTTGACATACTTTGGATCCTCTTCTGTTCCGAAATTGCATTTAGTCACATCAACATCTTCAGTTGAACCTTTAATCTTTACAGCAACATCATTTCTATCAAACAATCTCTCCAGGGGGACAAGTCCCTTTGGAATATGGTTACTAGGCAACTGAACAATATGATGGTCAACAATTTTATTCAGAAAAATATCAGTATGAGGGCTTTCTTCAGTATCCCGATCTTGATCAATCTGTAAAGCAGAGAATTAATCTACAGTCTCAAGAAACTTTTTTATCTCAAGGTCATCCTCAAAAACCTTCCAATGTTTGACATTGTCAGGAATAAAGGGTTTGTATTTTACTTCCACCTCATACTTGAGTTTGAGGGGCAAAGGAACCCTGAACTTACTTGCTGAGACAACCAAGGAATCTACCACAGTGTTCTCCTCTCTTGGAACAATTGAGACATTAAAAGCCAAGAAGAAACTATCAACCAGATCCCAGACTTCATTTCTGTAAGCCCTTAACCTGGGGTGTTTAGCTTGATACAAATTTTTGACTTGATGAATAATTAACTCAGCATCTCCAAACATTGCTAGCTCTTAAATCTTCATGTCTTTGGCAGCTCTCAAACCCAACACAAGCGCCTCATATTCTGCCACATTGTTTGTTGCTTCAAATTCAAGCTTATAAGACAGAGATATGGTCTCTTGTGTAGGGGAAATGAACACTACCCCAACACCAACACTTTCTCGAGAAGAGGCTCCATGAAAAAACATTTTCCAAACAGAGGTATTGGGAGGAGGGTCTTCACAAGAGGTGATGGGCTGCTTTCTGATTTCAATAGGTGTTTGAGGAGCATCAGTGAGCTGCAACACACTGGTTCCTAAATCAGTATTTATTGCAAAAATGGGGTGGTTGGTCGGATTTGCTTCATCATTGATAATGTAAGCAAGTTGTGCTTCCCTATAAAGCCTTCTATGTTCCCCCCCAAACACAAGAATAGTGGCATATGAAAGATCCATCTGCAAAGTTAACCCCAGTCTTTTGATCCAAGATCTAGATAAGAGCATCCCAAACTTAGGGGGAACATCAACCACTGCAATATCCATGACCACACTTTTCATTGGCAATTGGAACAAGGAAACAACCAGGTCTTTGATAACCCCGAGGCACTTCACCTTTCTGGAATCAAATGAGTACATGTCATGGTAGGTTTTTGTAACCTCCAACCCAAGCTCATCCATGATAGTCTTAGGCATGAGAGTGTGAGATGCCCCTGAATCCATCAAGCAGTTGTGCAACACTTTATCATGAATGTTTAATGAGGTATAGAAAGGAGGGGAGGAGTCATCCCTATCCTCTACCAAAGGCCCTAGTATGACAATTGGTTTTTCATCTTGGAGGTTGATTGAGTCTGTGGGATGAGATGAAGGTTCAGGCTGCAACATTTTGGAAAGGTACCTTTTGAAATCCTCATTCTTAACTAGCTCTAAGAAAGGTACAAGGATTTTAATCTTTTGAATCTCATTCTCAAAGCTAAAAGAGGAGGGAGGCTTCAGAATCTCCTTCACTTCTGGGATAGGGCTTTTAACCACTAGCTGGGGGTTTTGTGCCTCTTTTTCTCTGTTGCTAGCTGCCACATCCTTAGCAGGATTCATTGTTCTAGTAGGCTGATCATGAATGTCAGGCTCTCCCTCTTTCTTCTTCGACCTTAGGTTGTATCTATTTGAATTGCCACTGGTCCTTTTCCCTTTGCTCAACTCATTTAGTTGGCTGCCCATGAGAGCCTCTTCATATGTAGATTGGGTTAAATGAGGAGATGAAGAGGTGTCACCAAGACAATGGATTTCAGGATCAACATCTTCTTCCTCTCCTTCTTCATCAGTAACAAGGTTATTTTGGAGAGGGGCTAGTATTTTTTGATCATCCCTATCCCTATTTCTTTGATCTCTTTGGATGATCTGAGGGTCAGTATTTGGTCTTCTGAAATTAGTAAATTACCCCTATTATCAACATTCTGGGGGTTCCTATTACTCTGCCTTCCTTCAACTTTCAATTTCTCTATTTCCGCAGAAAGTGATTTTACCAGCTTTGTCAACTCATCCACTTGAGGGGAGGCAACAAAGGAATCAGAGGTTGAAGCTTCAACCCTACCTTTTCTTCTGTCTCTATCAGATTTACTCCTAAGCCTGTCAGTTGCCAATATATTAGACTCTACTTCAAGGGCTGCATCTTGCATATGAGCTAAAGAGGTAGCTCTTCTTTCTCTCAACAGGGGGCAAAAGTTAGGGTCAAATGCGTTGGCATAAGTAATCTTGGCAGAGGTTTTTGTAGGCTTTATTTCAGTGGGAATCTTATTGTACATCTTGTTAAACCTCTTTGAGAAGTCTGAAACAGATTCCCCCTCTTTCCTCTTAAGTGACCCAAATTCTGTAATGTAATAAAGAAAATCTTTTTTATCCCCCCAATGTCCTAAGAATGAATCATTCAGAGCCTCAATCCCATCAATAGATCCAGGAGTTAGGCCCCTAAACCATTTCCTAGCCTCACCATCAAGGCTCTGTACAAAAACTCTCATCCACACATCTTCATTTTCAATGTTATGATTTTCTGCATAACTATAAAAAGCTGAAAGGTGTTCTTCTGCAGTTATGTCTTCCTCCCCTGTGAACTTGGGCATGTACTTAAGGTAGTCTCCAGCTGGGAGAGCATTCATAGGCTGAGGTAAAACAAGAGGGGCATATCTAGTAGCCACTATGTCAGCCATCCCGTTTCTAGGAGGATTAACACCTGTCATTGGGATGTGAACTGTAGGAGAACCAGGAGGAGATGGAGTTGGGATAGGTACGACTGCAACTGTGTTTCTAGGGGAAAGGGGAAATGGTTGAGTGTTGGAGGAGAATGATATAGGGTTCAAAGGAAAAGAAGTTTCCCCCTCTTTGGACACAACAACGTTAACAGGAGGAGGAGTAGGAAAATCCAAAGTGGGAAAGTCTTCTAAACTACTGGGTCTAAACCACTTTACAACATTAGGGGAAACAGGGGTGTCAAAACTTTCTCCTCCTAAATGAAGACCAGAAGGGGGGAATTCAACAGGAAATCTTTCAAAATCTAAACTTCTGGGAACTCCAACAGATGGTATTGTTATCGCACAGTTTGTAGCAAGGATAAAAGGCTATAAATTGGAGAGTCAAACTGGCGTAACAGGAACCAATCCCACCCAATGTCACCACAATGGGATGGTTCTTTCTCTTTAGGGAGGTGAGGCCCAGGGGAGACGTCCCCGGTGACCTGGGGTTGTGAGAAGGCAAGAGGATAATAAGACAAGGATAAATTTCCCCCTCACAAGTCACCACCGAGCAAATAGTCCTGGCTAAACAACCAATAATAAAGTAAACCCCCCAAAGATATACCTGCCTGAGACAAAGCAACAACAAATGGTATATGCAAGCTAGTTCAATGGGTTAGTACTTCGTATAAATAGATGACTATCTGATAAACATATAAGCAATTTGACAATAAATATCGACGAAGTCAATGCTTATAAATAGCAATGAAAATTATGTCACTTCACTAATAAATACTGGAACAATATGGCATTCAATGTAACCAATCAACAATTCATTAAATAAATGCCTTAAATCATCATTCAATTGCTTATAAAGAAAACGTTTAGCTGCACCAATGATATAATAGCCAAGGGTGACGACAACAATAGGTTAGTTAGGTTAGTTCCTAGGTTAGGGTTTGATTAAAGAGTTTAAGAGGAGTTTTGATCAAGTTCACTTCAACGCAAGGGATCTTAAGATCAGTGC
>ML838711.1:24034-35660 GCA_009831015.1 Picea engelmannii
GGCGTGGTGACCAGTGGTGACAACGTTACCCACAAGTACTTTCACAGAAATGAGAAGGCTGGCTCGTGATGAGACCCCCTTTCCCTTGGCCATGCAACCAAGAGTCACTGCCCTGGCGTGGTAACCAACTGGTGGCAATGTCACACTGCTAGGTACCCATGGACCTAATAGGCTGGCTCGTGATGGGACCCCGTACCCTTTGGTTAGGTCTTGTTTTATTATTTTTTTGGGTCCCTCTTGTTTCCTGCTGAGAAGCCTTTTATTGCTTTCTCGGGGATCCCTGGGCGAAGCATCTCGAGGTTTTATTTTTAGGGTTTTATCTTTTACCAACTTGCTTTTACCTTCTGGGCCTTTAGCCCCTTCTTCCCACGAGATAAGGTGCTGTTCTGAAAATAGGTCAACCCAACGCTCGAACAAGTGGAATGGGATAAGTGAGCGGGAAACAAGATGAAACAATGGTGCTATGATGGGAGCGGACGATGGCTTTTCAGAAATCCCCCTAGTGGCAAACCAAAACCTACAGACACAGGCTTGCTAGGGCACCCTGTCAATACCCCCAAACATGGTCAAGTGGGCAAGTGTAAGATCCAAGCAGTTGTTAGAAATGAAAGGAATCAGATGCATACATTCAATGGTTTTGATGATCAAAGTGACACATACCATGATACCTGGACTAATTACCTCATGGAGCAAGAACCATCTCTGACACAGGACCAAGCCGATGGTGATGGATGTTGTTGCTGCTGACAAGACAAAGATGCTGGAAGAAAGAAAAGGTGGGCCCTCCAGGGCCATGTTAAAGTCAATCCTGCTCTCGGTACTCCATGTCTAGGACCTGTGGGCCTCGAGACATGATCTCCTAGTTATCCCTAAAAGTGGGGGATAACAGGGATAAAAGGAGAATCAGATACAACTATTGGAGTTTTAAAAGAAGAATCATGTAAATTACCAGAATCACCTGGAACAACAGTTGAAAGTCCTTTTTGAGAGGTCTTTCCTTTCTTGATAATCTTTTTTGGGTCAGCTTCAGGTGTCGCCAGAGGTAGCTGTGGAGTAGACCTTGTGTGTCTACCTTTGAGAGCCACAACTGAAACAGTGGAGTCGCCAGGTGCAAGTTGCAATCTTCAAGGCACTGATTTTTGATGCACCTTCAGAATCAAAATTTGTTTGTCGTTCAATCCCAGGGAAATGTCTTCAATTCATTCCTCGACAATGGTGCCAAGAATGTTAGCACTGAGAGTCACCCTCAGACTGCAAGAGGATAAGCCCAGTACCCATCAACATGTTTGGTGGAGGTAGGTTTATGAGTGGAGGTCAAATGGGCAAAACTCAGTATAAGAATGCTTTAACACAGAAACTGGACAAGTAATGCGTAGGGAAATGAGGTCCTCATTAACTTCAGTCAGTTGTTTAAGGTTAAAGGTGAGCTGCGGGAAGACTTAGTGAGAAAGGTGGACAAGTCTGCCATGAGCATCCAACGTTCAAGCAACTTGGTGAAGAAAAACTCAGGCACAAGAGCACTCTTGAATTTAAGTTTCAGACACTGAAATATATCACAATTGCATAATAATCAAACCTCCATTACCATGCACTACAACAACTCGTCTGGATCCTCCATGCACGAGCATTTCAGCATAAGAAGAATGAAGATAACAAAGAAACTGACTGAAACTGGTCTCAACAATACTGTAATCAAACCTACATAACAATACGACTACAACCCTCGTCTGGATCCTCCATGCACGAGTGTTTCAACACAGATTAAACAAAGAGATGAAAGAAGCTGACTTCTATTAATGCGAAAGTCTCAAGTCTCATACAAAACCAGAGAACAACTCTGTTATCAAAATATTACAAAATAGGGAGCTTTGCTCAACCATTTGACGACCTTAACAAAAACTTGAACTGATCTATTTATAATCTGATCAGTTCACAATTTCCAAGAGGGTGCCTTGGCCAACCCATTCAAAGCTTTACGTCTGTGCATCCTTCTGTCAGACTGTGCATGTATTCTTCTGTCAGACGCAAGCTCAGATCAACATGGGCCTGCAGGAAAAAACCGTCCATCGTTGTACCTCGGGCTGACAGTTTTGTCTCCTCGACCATGGCTTCCACGCTTCCTATTTATGGACTAAGCTGAGGTCTCAGCTACCAGTCCTTTTTCATTAACTGGATCTTCATCGGGATTGGAGCGTGGCTGGACGACTAGCGGGTGACCACGTGCCACTCATGGATTGGGCGCCGAGGTCACAAAAGTCAATCCTTGCTCATTGGCTGGATCCTCTTTGGGATCGAGACGTGCCTTGGCTATTAGGGAGAGGCCACATGTCATTGTTGGATATGACATCATATGCGCACGTGATTTCAGGGCCGCGAGAAATGATTTAGGCCCACACTGCTTTTGGGCCCAAAATGCAGCGCTTCTCGTCACATAGCCACCCCGCAAAACACTGGTTAGGATTTCGGCTCGCCTTTGGATTTTAACGTCTGCGCAGCTTGTGGCGCCGAAATGATCGGGGGTCGTTGATTTGATAACGACCTGTGATTTGGGTGCGTCGGCTATTTTAGCGCCCCTGCCAATGTTTTATCTGCCTGCCAATTGTGGGATCCTGTTAGGTAGCTAGAGAGGTAGTAGTGGGGGCCCAGAGGGCCCATAGTGATAATAGTGGAGGCCATTCATTGTAAGGTGGACTAGGTCCACTATATTATTAAATAAGACGCACTATGGTAGTTAGATATAATAAATGGGTAGATAGATATAATGAATATAAGAGGTCTTATTAGAAGGTTCTACTTCTAGAAGATTCCTCCTCTAGAATGTTCTTAGGTGATGGTAGCACTATATAAAGGGGTTCAAGCAATGTAATGGGACATGGAGAGAATTATTGTACTGTGAGTTG
This sequence comes from Picea engelmannii, assembly GCA_009831015.1. Classification (NCBI taxonomy): domain Eukaryota; kingdom Viridiplantae; phylum Streptophyta; class Pinopsida; order Pinales; family Pinaceae; genus Picea; species Picea engelmannii. Next base: position 26,935 of record ML838711.1, read on the forward strand.
TAGCTCAATAGGAGGATGCCCCCTCGAAGAGACAAGTGAACATGAGAGGATCCTATTATGGAATGAATCCTCTCGTGTTCACTTGTCTCTTCGAGGGGGGCATCCTCCTATTGAGCTACAACTCACAGTACAATAATTCTCTTCATGTCCCATTACATTGCTTGAACCCCTTTATATAGTGCTATCATCACCTAAGACATTCTAGAGGAGGAATCTTCTAGAAGTAGAACCTTCTAATAAGTCCTCTTACATTTATTATATTTAACTATTTTTTTATTATATCTAACTATGATAGTGGACCTTATTTAATAATATAGTGGACCTAGTCCACCTTACATTGAATGGCCTCCACTATTATCACTATGGGCTCTCTGGGCCCCCACTACTATCTCTCTAGCTACCTAACATTCCATCCCCCTTATGAAAGCGTTGTCCTCAATGCTTGATGTACAACCATTTACCAGGGTCCCATGGATAATTGTGGACCATAATGCTGAAGAAGACTGGAGAACTAAGGTCCCATGTAGAAAGGAAAGCCACCATGCTGAAGTAGTTCAACTGCCATTGTAAGCCCGGGGCCCATGTCCAAGTGCTCATGTGAACTCCCCGTGGAAGATTTTGGAACCCAATAACACTTCGAAATGATGTTCCAAAGACTAACACCTGTCACGTGGATCCAAATAAGAAGATCCATCCACATAGTGGAAAAGGGTCGTAGCAGAATTTGGAAGGAATAATACCACTGTAGAATATGCAGGATGGACACTGGTAATAATTATTGGCTCCCGAATTGTCACATTGATGCTCTCTATAGAAGGTGGATTAGAGTCATCAAATAAAATATGAAAGTGGTTGTCATCCCAGAAATGACAACTATCCATATACCAATCATCGCAATCGGCCTCCAAATCATACCAAGCATATATTTCTTGATTATATTCATCCCCGATGTCCGCCAAAAGTAATCCCTCCTGCATGCTTTCCAATGAATCTTAAATACTAAGAAAACTATCATTGAGGTCGTTTGTGAGGCCATCTACAAAGTCATCCAATTTGGCATCCAATGTGTCATACAATTGGGATTTGAATGCTTCAGTAATTTGTAGAATTTCTTTGAGGGTTTGAGAGGAAATAGCCATTTGAGCACACTATTAACTCTTCGGTCCTGCAACCGTCACGAAAAAACCCAAAAAATAGAACAATAAGTTATGACAGAAAATTGCGGTTTTTTCCAGAAAAACCCTGAAAAACTGTTGAATTTAAAATGCTCATAACTTCACTTTCCGGACTTCGTTTCGGTTGATTGTTTTTTTGAAATTGGGTATTTTTTCGAAAGGAATTCAAATACCCAATTTGTTTTGCCAAATTCAGCTCATAAAGCTTCAGATCTGAACGTGCAGTGAGCCACCCTCTTTTTTTTCCCTAGAAAATTTCTGCAAAAAGAGCAAAAATTTATTCCCTTCTTTGGCCAAGGAAAGTGCTCTGATACCAATTGTTAAATACCTATACCAGATCTGCAAATATACTTCAATAAGACTAAGAATAAACCATAAACCATTCGCCATAACCTGAATACAAGAATATAGAGAAAACCCTTGAGGTAGGGTAACACCATATATTATTCTTTAAGGAAGGAATGCACTCCTCAAACAACACTTGCTTGTTACAATGACAATATTCTTCATTATGTTTCATTACATTGCTTACACTTCTTTATATAACTCTCTCTATCTCCTAGGAACCTTCTAGAGAGCCTTCTCACATTTATTACATCCAATTACTATAGTGAGCCTTTATTAATATAGTGGATCTAGTCCACCTTACATTGAATGACCACATTCTCATATATTAAATGACTTCCACTAATAACACATAACTACATTCCCATTGGGTACCTCCCTAGGTACCCCATATTTTCTCCCTAGGTATACTACATTCCATCCCCCTTCACATGTTTCGTCCTTGAAACATGAGAAGAAACCATACAATATGATCGGCTAAGCAATGTAGCCAACTGGTACCAAGTATGACTATCCATCCATCCCAATGGAAGTCGAACATGATGTCTATCTGTTGCCTTGCCACCATGATCTTGCTCTACATCATGCCGGGGTTGCCATGGGATTGTTTCTGTAGCTTGAGCTCTTCCCGTAGTGTCGGTAGTCCTCCATGCACCTCTTGATCGGTTTCCTATCTGGTGCCCTGTTTGTGCATAAATGTGTTGATGCACATGCCCTTGCCTTGATGACTGTTGTGTCTCTATATGATGTGGGTGATGATATACAACAACTGTAGGAATCTGTTCATTTTTCTTCAAATTTGCAACACATTGTTACTTTGAGTAAATGACCTCCTTAGCTTCCTGATTGTGTCCTTCCTGTGGTTTTGCTTCATCTCCTTCTTTAGACTTTGCCTCCGATTCAACTTCGGACGCGACAATAACTACTTTGTTGGCTTCTATGGGCCCATCTTTCTTACTGAGACACATCCTGCAATGTGATTTTCTTTTTCTTGTACCACAACTTCAAAAACTTCTTTTGCACATTAATATTAATGGTACCCACTGATTCTATCCAAGGATATCCCAAAACAATATCCACTTCATCCATATCCATAGCATAAAAATCTGAATGTAACACATTTATCCATACTGAGCTTCAAATCTTTAAAATTTGAACATTTTCACCCTCAACTTGTGTGTTTTGAATATCTTTTATTGGAACTTGCAATCTATTAACCAACTGAACATTGATAAAATTATGCATGCAACTAGGGTTAATAGAAACAATCACATTTTCTTTATGAATACAACTATGAACTTGTAATATAGATTTGTCACATGAAAATAAACCCTTGGTGCTCTCTGTATTTTTATTTTTTCCATGAGACCACCTATCTAACAACATTTTTTCAAATTCTCCATTGGAGAGTGTCCTGATTTCCTTATAATCAAACGATTTCCACCAAATTGAAGCATCACTTTGTATAATAGTTCATATTCATTTATGAAAGCATCACCAAGCGATTTATGCTCACTTTCTTCTTTTATACTTTATGTATAGTAGTTCATATTCATTTTTGTATTATATTTTGTATTCACATGTATAATAATTGTGCAATTTCAATATACACTTGGTCTTCATATACATGTGTCGCTGATGTTGTTTTTGGCGAGCTGTTTGTGATGTAGGGACAGATTCTGGATTCTCGCATGCTTTCCTTTTTGCTTAAAGATCAAGCACACGTCCCCATATGGAGCCAATGTTATCCACCAAGTTGCATTAGGATGGATTTCCAGCGAGCCACCAAAGATTGAACATTTTTATTGTTCGAAATTCAGAGTTCATAAGTTTAGCCGGTCATAAAGACCAACCTTTTTATTTACATTTCCATAAAAAAATTGTAATAAGAGATGTTGCATGATGAACTTGTAAAAGGTCTTAGCCACCTTAAGTCCTAAGCATGAATTGTACTCTGGAGTGTTTTTTTTTACTTACTAATTATATTTTGCCGTTTCCAGGCAATTTATAATTTATGAGTTTTTTCACTCAATCCCTCTAGAGATGGAGTATATGCCCATGGTTAGGCTTGAGCATGGATCTTAGCCTAGTGTCTAATGTATATTACCATGCTAAACATACTCCTAGAGTGTTATGAAAATGTACTAAGTCCCCCTTAGGATTTTTTATTTTTTTCAGTTAATTAAAAATTTGTCAAAATTCGGCAATTTTTAATTAAAAAAATAAAGATGTATTAGAAAGTGGTACTAGGGGACTTCATATGCCTTGGGGTTGCTAATTTTTGGACGTAGAGCACCCATATGACCTAAGTACCCACTTTGGTGAGTGAAATTATTGATTTTAATCACTAAAAAATCAAATTTGCTCAAAAAAATCCAAAAAAGTCAAATAAAATCAAATAAAATCAACAAGAGCTAATTTTGGGGAAACATGTGGGGACATGTTTGAGATGGTTTAGAGCTCTAAAAGGCAAGGTGACAACTAAAGGAGAACTCCTATTGGTCAAAGGTTGAAAGTGGGACAAGTGGTATGATGTGTTAGCATGTTTTCCTAAAGGAGGTGCACCCCTCTTGAGAGGTGGCACATTTCCAAAGGGAGCAGCCAACCTCTTAAGAGGTGGCGCCCTCCTCTTCCAAAAGCCCACACTTGTCACACAAGGAGTTGTGGGACACTTGGCTGCTATTTCCCCAACACTTGGCTGTCACTTCTTACACTTGGCTGCCCTCTCATGTACACTTGGTGCGCCCTCCTCTCTTGGGGATTTTCACCTTTTGCTATTAATACAAGCATTCACCCATTGCAATCTAGTTGGAGTTTTGGGATTGCTGCTTGTAGTTGTACTATTGTAATACTTTTCATTTGGAATAAAGAGACTTTGGAGGTCAAGAAGGTGTGTTATACATGTGTGGATACTTGATGTCAATTTGTGCTTGATCTATGAGGTAATATTGGCCTAATTTCTTCTTTGGATTTGTTATCTTGGCCTTTGAAAGGATGCTATCATCTTGTAGGATAGGATTTATCTAGCTTGTTGTTAATCCTATTGTTCATTTATATTTAGAGATTTTGATGTGTATGTATGTTTTGGTTAACTAACATACTCTTGAAGTTTCTTGTGTAGATGACACCATTTTTGTTAACAAATTTATTTGCAAGATTTTAAAGCTTACAGGTTCTCATAGCTTGGAGTGGCGATGAAACTTGCTTGTCTCTTCACAACTTCAAGGATCTAAAGACTCGGTCCCTCTTTAGCTCATCTAAAGATTCCATTGCCCAAGGGTTCCAAGGCTACAAGTTTCTTCCTTCTCTCTTTCTCAAGAAAATTTAAATTTTGGTTACCTCGTTGGAAATGCAAGTAGCTTAGATCTATCTTTATTTTTAAATTATGAATATCTAAGTGTACATGCATAAGATAAACTAGATCCAAGTTTGTGCTTTCAAGTTTCATCTAATTACTTAAATCTAGCATAGGAAAAGTCTTCTTTAACATGCTTTTCTTTCAAAATTTTTAGAAGTTAAAGGATAGTTCTTTTCCTAAAGCTTTTAATTCCATATTTGGCAATTAGAGTGCCTTTATATTGCTGTTTTAAAACAACAGAGAAAGACCCTAAGGAGACAAGCTCTTTAGCTTGCTCTTCTTAATTAATTTTGCTCTTTTTACACTAGTTTTACTTAGTCAATTTTGGGGCTTTCCTACTAACAACCAAAGACACTTCCAAAGTGTTTTTGGGCATCTTCTGTCATTGTTTGCTGGCTGTTTTGTGCAGGCTTGCGAACAGATAAGAGGAAGTTTTGTCCGTTTTGGGCGGATTAAGAGCATCCGGGACCCCCAGGGGCACCCTTTTCTTCAATAAACATTTGTAAAACCTTGTAACGACTTGTGACCCCCCTTAATGAATGGTCACAAGTCACTCCCATAAAGAGTTGTGCAAATTTCTTAATAAAATCAGTGGGGCTACAAGCTCTCACTCTTCACCTCCCCTTGGGGAACGGTATTTTCGGTGATTGTCTCAATTTTTGCAATTTTAGCTTAGATTCAATTTTCATGACTAAGGATAAGCTAAAAGTAATCTTTCAATTCATCACAAAGCACTGCAATCTCACATTAAACAATAAAGTTGAATAAATCTTCACATAGATTAGATTTCATTTTGGAAAGTAATATTTTAATTACTAGTTTAGATTTACTTTCAATTTTGCAATTTCAAAGTTGGAAAATAAACCATCCCCTCAGCTCCTCACAAGAGGCCTGGTCAGTGTGGATTAGTAATTAGTCTCACATTTCATTTTCAGTCATTTACTTCTTGTTTAAAATAAACAATTTTTCCTCAGCTCTCAGTGCGGTTCCTGACCCTTCCAGTTGCGAGCTAGTCTCAATTTACTGGAAGTTAGTTTCATACACACTGGGCTGGTCAGTGGTTGATAGATTAATTAGGACAATCTCTAAGTGGTATCATTTGTCTAAGACCTCTACCCTAGGTGTCGTATGTCAAATCACCTGGCAACTCGCCTTGTTGGATCTGCGGCACACCCGGTCGGCAAGTTTTAGATTGGTGAAGGATATATGAGGAGGCCCAAACCATTTCATTAACTAAACATCAATTTATCCTAATAAAACACACGAACTACATTGCCCACGATTCACTTTAAGACATTGGTTTCGAATTTTACATTCAACAAAGCCACAGTCTTCATCTTTCATTTTGGGTATCTATTGGAAGCAATTTTAAATGAAACTTGCATCTAACAATTGTGTCTTAGTATCCTTTTGATGCAAGTATATGCTTATTGTTTGTATATCATGGTGAATATTTAGTTCGTGTTTTATCAGTTTATAGTTGATTGTTTAAAAGAATAATAAACTCCTAGATTTCATTTCTTGTACTTAGCTTATTTCAAAGCCTTAGTATATTTGTTAGGTACTACCCTCCTTGGCTTCGCTAGGAGTTGGCCTAGACGGAGGAGTTGAGGATTAGGTGACAACACCTTAACTCTCACTTGCCCCTAAGGACACATCGAGTGGATTGAAGATTTCTTCCACGTCTCCCAGGTGTGTATAAGGCGGCAACAGGGCCAATTCTCTTCCCATACTGAATTTATTTCTTTAATGAATACTTCAATACTAGGGCCATCACATTTCCCTGTAAAATACATTTTGCTATGAAAAACCCCAAAAATATATCAAGGGTTTAAAAACAAATTACTGCAGAAAATCGCGGTTTTTTCCCGGAAAAACCATGAAAAACTGCTGAATTTAAAATGTTCATAAATTCACTTCCCAGACTCCGTTTCGGCTGATTTTTTTTGTTTTGAAATTGGGTATTTTTCCGAGAGGAATTCAAATACCCAATCTATTTTGCCAAATTCAGCTCGTAAAGCTCCAGAACCAAATTAAGTTCGTAAAGCTCGTAAAATTTCTTCCCTTCTTTGGCCAAGGAAAGTGCTATGATATCAATTGTTAAGAACCTGAATAGATATGGAAATATAATTACCACAAATATTGAATACACAATAGATCTCTGTTACCAACATCGCGATATTATCGCGATGTTGGCAATAATATCGCCAAAATGGGTCTTAGCAATATTATCGCCGAAAATAGCGCGCTATTTACCTTTGCCGATAATATCACGTTATTTACCAAAATAGAGCGGCTATTTTCGAAAATATCTCAGGAACGCGGACAAGGCCGGAAATAAAGCTCGAATTTGCCTTTTTTTCTGTCATTTTGTAAGTGAAGTGTGGGGTTTGGAGAGCAAAGGAGAAAGAGACAAGTTTTCTTTCAACCAAAGATGAGTAGGGTTGAGTCTAAGAGTCCTAACTTGGAATCGATGCCTGATTGGATAGGTAGAGGGGGCAGTAGCAGAGGAGGAGGTGGAGGAGGAGGATGTTACAGAGCAGAGTCAACCACCATCTTCACGGACTCCGACAGAGGGAGTTGTAGTTGGCAGTAGCACCAGTAGAGGACACCAGAGTCTAGCTCATGCTTCTTCTACAGGACGTCAGAGTCCAGTGCTAGCCCCAGGGGTTCTTCCTCTGGAGGAAAATCTATCACCTTTTCCCGTAAAAGGAGCAGAGGGAATCATTAGAATTTATTTGATTTCATTGTAGATGACTCATGATGATGAGATACATTTGTCACTTATTATATTTTTTGATGATAATTTGAGGCTTTAGACTCAGGACATGATTTAGTGTTGAGTTGTAGATTGTGATGTATTCGAGTTTACTAGACATCTTATACATCTTATATATCAGTTCTCTTTTCATAATTACGTGGAAATGCCTTTATTTGATGTTGTTGATGCTTTAGATATTTAAAAAATTGAAAAAAATTGAATATTTTTGTATTTTTTTTCGTTCTTACGACATTTTCCGATATTTTCCCCGATGTTGCCGATATTTTCGTTTTCGGACCCTCAGCGATATTTTTCCGTTGCCAATGTTGGTAACACTGCAATAGATCCACAGAGCAATATAGAAGGAACCAATATGCAAAATCTCTTTTATTACTATCAAACCCTTAAGGTAGGGCAACACCATACAATGGATCCTATTATGGAACAGATTCTCTCCTGTTCACTTGCCTTTTCGAGGGGGCATCCTCCTATTCAGCTACAACTCACAATACAATAATTCTCTTCATGTCCCATTACATTGCTTGAACCCCTTTATATAGTGCTACCATCACCGAAGAACATTCTAGAGGAGGAATCTTCTAGAAGTAGAACTGAAATACCCAATTTGTTTTTCCAAATTCAGCTCGTAAAACTTTCAGATATGAACGTGAAGTGCCCCGCCTTCTTTTTTTTCCCTAGAAAATTTCTGCAAAAAGAGCAAAAATTTCTTCCCTTCTTTGGCCAAGGAAAGTGCTCTGATACCAATTGTTAAGTACCTATACCAGATCTGCAAATATACTTCAATAGGACCAAGAATAAACCATAAACCATTCACATAACCTGAACACAAGAATATAGAGAAAACCCTTGAGGTAGGGTAACACCATATATTATTCCTTAAGGAAGGAATGCATTCCTCAAGCAACACTAGCTTGTTACAATGCCAATATTCTTCACTATGCTTCATTACATTCTTTACACTTCTTTATATAACTCTCTCTATCTCTTAGGAACCTTCTAGAGAGCCTTCTCACATTTATTACATCCAACTATCATAGTGAGCCTTTATTAATATAGTGGACCTAGT